>JALIGW010000017.1:13914877-14077377 GCA_023053685.1 Diadophis punctatus similis
AACCACACAGGAGAAGCTATCTTTCAAGAATAAACAGACCAATTTCCTCCCAGTTTTGCATTGTTTGTGTCTGCAACAGGCTTAATTACTGTATCTAAAAGGACAATGGGAGCTGCAGACTGGTAGACATTTCAAATGTCTGCTACAGTGACCCAAATACAATTGGAAGTGGGACCAGATCAAAGTGAGTCCAGTTCTACTGTGTATCCCTTGATGGGCAGGAACCTTTGTGTATATGTGTGTCAGGAAAAAGGTCACACAATTAAATCAGGGCTCTTCCCAAAGGTTTGCATGGAAGCCCTAATGGCAAGGCAAGTCCCACCATCACCATCCAAGGAGCTTCAGCTGTCATCTGATACTTTCAATCAAATGCTCATATCATGTTTACAAGTTATAGCAAGGAAAAAAAATAATAGTATACTGGTGGTTTTTATCAATTGTTTATCGTTATTTCAGTTTATTGCCTTGCCTTGCTGCTCAGGATGGAGAGAGAAGAGAAGGAGAAGGAGAAGGAGAAGGAGAGGGAGAGGGAGAGGGAGAGGGAGAGAGAGAGAGAGAGAGAGAGAGAGAGAGAGAGAGAGAGAGAGAGGGAGGGAGGGAGGGAGGGAGGGAGGGAGGGAGGAGAGGGAGAGGGAGATGAGAGAGAGAGAGGAGAAGAGGGGAGGGGGGAGGGAGAGGGAGAGGGAGAGGGAGAGGGAGATGAGAGAGAGAGAGAGAGAGAGAGAGAGAGAGAGAGAGAGGAGAGAGAGAGGAGAGAGGGAGGGGAGGAGAGGGAGAGGGAGAGGGGAGAGGGAGATGAGAGAGAGAGAGAGAGAGAGAGGAGAGAGGGAGGGGGAGGGAGAGGGAGAGGGAGAGGGAGAGGGAGATGAGAGAGAGAGAGAGAGAGAGAGGAGAGAGAGAGAGAGAGAGGAGAGAGGGAGGGGGAGGGAGTGGGAGAGGGAGAGGGAGAGGGAGATGAGAGAGAGAGAGAGAGAGGAGAGAGGGAGGGGGAGGGGGAGGGAGAGGGAGAGGGAGATGAGAGAGAGAGAGAGAGAGAGAGAGAGAGGAGAGAGAGAGGAGAGAGGAGGGGGAGGGAGAGGGAGAGGGGAGAGGGAGAGGGAGATGAGAGAGAGAGGAGAGAGAGAGAGGAGAGAGGGGAGGGGGAGGGAGAGGGAGAGGGAGAGGGAGAGGGAGATGAGAGAGAGAGAGAGAGAGAGAGAGAGGAGAGAGGGAGGGGGAGGGAGAGGGAGAGGGAGAGGGAGATGAGAGAGGGAGAGGGAGATGAGAGAGAGAGAGAGAGAGAGAGGAGAGAGGGAGGGGAGGGAGAGGGAGAGGGAGAGGGAGAGGGAGATGAGAGAGAGAGAGAGAGAGAGAGAGAGGAGAGAGGGAGGGGGAGGGAGTGGGAGAGGGAGAGGGAGATGAGAGAGAGAGAGAGAGAGAGAGAGAGGAGAGAGGGAGGGGGAGGGAGAGGGAGAGGGAGAGGGAGATGAGAAGAGAGAGAGAGAGAGAGGAGAGAGAGAGGAGAGAGGGAGGGGGAGGAGAGGGAGAGGGAGAGGGAGAGGGGAGATGAGAGAGAGAGAGAGAGAGAGAGAGAGAGAGAGAGAGAGAGAGGAGAGAGGGAGGGGGAGGGAGAGGGAGAGGGAGAGGGAGAGGGTGATGAGAGAGAGAGAGAGAGAGAGAGAGGAGAGAGAGGAGAGAGAGAGGAGAGAGGGAGGGGGAGGGAGAGGGAGAGGGAGAGGGAGAGGGAGATGAGAGAGAGAGAGAGACAGAGAGGAGAGAGGGAGGGGGAGGGAGAGGGGAGAGGGAGAGGGAGAGGGAGTTGAGAGAGAGAGTGAGAGAGAGAGAGAGAGAGGAGAGAGGGGAGGGGAGGGAGAGGGAGAGGAGAGGGAGATGAGAGAGAGAGAGAGAGAGAGAGAGAGGAGAGGGAGGGAGAGGAGTGGAGAGGGAGAGGGAGATGAGAGAGAGAGAGAGAGAGAGAGAGGAGAGAGAGAGGAGAGAGGGAGGGGGAGGAGAGGGAGAGGGAGAGGGAGAGGGAGATGAGGATGAGAGAGAGAGAGAGAGAGAGAGGAGAGAGAGAGAGAGGAGAGAGGGAGGGGGAGGGTGAGGGAGGAGGGAGAGGGGAGAGAGGGAGAGAGAGAGTAGAGAGAGAGAGAGAGAGAGAGAGGGAGAGAGGGAGGGGGAGGGAGATGGGAGAGAGAGGATGAGAGAGAGAGAGAGAGAGAGAGAGAGAGGGATAGGAGATGAGTTGAGAGAGAGAGAGAGAGAGAGGGAGAGAGAGAGAGGAGAGGGAGGGGGGGGAGGGAGGGTGAGGGAGAGGGAGAGGGAGAAGAGGAGATGAGAGAGAGAGAGAAGAGGAGAGGGAGATGAGAGAGAGAGAGAGAGAGAGGAGTGGAGAGAGAGTGAGAGGATGTGAGAGAGAGAGAGTGAGAGAGGTGAGAGGGAGGGGGAGGGAGAGGGAGAGGGAGAGGAGGGAGATGAGAGAGAGAGAGAGAGAGAGAGAGAGAGGAAGAGAGGGAGGGGGAGGTGAGGGGAGAGGGAGAGGTGAGAGGGAGATGAGAGAGAGAGAGAGAGAGAGGAAGGGAGAGAGAGAGAGAGAGAGAGAGAGGAGAGAGAGGAGAGAGAGAGAGAGAGAGAGAGAGAGAGGAGAGAGAGAGAGTGGGAGAGGGAGGGGAGGGAGAGGGAGAGGGGAGAGGGAGAGGAGATGAGAGAGAGAGAGAGAGAGAGGGAGAGGGAGATGAGAGGAGAGAGAGAGAGAGTGAGAGAGAGAGAGAGAGAGAGTGAGGAGAGAGTGAGAGAGAGAGAGAGGAGAGAGAGAGAGAGATGAGAAGAGAGAGAGAGTAGAGAGGAGAGAAGAGAGAGAGAGTGAGAGAGATGAGAGAGAGAGGAGATGTGAGAGGAGGAGAGAGAGAGAGTGAGAGAGAGAGAGGAGTGAGAGAGAGAGAGAGAGAGAGAGAGAGAGAGAGAGAGAGAGAGAGAGTGAGAGAAGGAGAGTGAGAGAGTGAGAGAGAGAGAGAGAGAGAGAGAGAGAGAGAGAGAGAGAGAGAGAGAGAGAATCATAATTTATAGAGCGGAAAGATGGCAGAGGGCTGGATGTTGACCAGGTATGGAAGAGTAGGAAACTTGGCAGTATTCTTCAGTGTCACACTTCAAGCTAAGGTTGTGCACTAGATCTGTGTGCTTCATAGCATGCAAGAGATTGACTTTCAGAAATCATCAGATTTCCAGAGAACAGAAGATTCTGGGAGAATGGCCAACATCTCCTGGCACAGATTATTTATCTTTCCCCTTTTCAGCCAGACATGTTTCACTGGTTGAAGATGAAACCAAGATCCAGTGCAAAGCCTGGCTGAGCCCCCCGTGGCTGTCATTTCAAATGCAATCATGCACCTAGAAGCAAATGCAAATGTTTGGGTGTTTTCCAAAACCAAAACCTTGCTTGTCTATCTATAAACCTGGCCACGAGTGAGCGATGCCAACTTATCTGATGCCTGGGACAAATGGAGAGCTATAATTGTTAGCAATAGCAATAGCAATAGCACTTAGACTTATATACCGCTTCATAGTGCTTTACAGCCCTCTCTAAGCGGTTTACAGAGTTCAGCCTCTTGGCCCCAACAATCTGGGTCCTCCTTTTACCCACCTCAGAAGGATGAGTCAACCTTGAGCCGGTGAGATTTGAACAGCTGAACTGCTGAACTAGCAATCAGCTGGAGTAGCCTGCAGTAGCTGCATTTAACCACTGCGCCACCTTGGTTCTTGCTACAAACAGTACCATGTTTCTGTGGGTTCAGATCAACCAACTTTTCTCAATTACTTCAAACACATCCTTCCCAAGCTCCAAGATGGGACTGGGTAATCTAAGATGACTGGGCAGGATTCAGAGAAGGGAGGTCATCAGGAGACCATATTCTGGTGGTCCACCATCTTGCATAAAAATACAGTCATAAAAAAAGAAATTTCCCCTCTTTGTGGACTTTTAAACATGCCTTTGACTCAATTTCCAGGAATGCCCTTTGGGAAACCTTGAAAAAAAATTGACAGAGGCATCCTCTTTCTGAAACAGAAACTGTAGTCCAACCTCACCAGGGTCCCTCTCTGGCACAATAAGTGTTCAGAAAGGAGTAAGAATGCAATGTAGTCCTGCTCCCCTCTCTTTTCAACTTGTACATCAATTCAATGATGGACCTTCTCCATGCTCAAGTTTTTATGCACCTAAACTAGAAGGGTGAAATTGCTATGTTGCTCTATGCTGATGATGCCACTGACTTGCCTCCAGAAGGTGAAGGTGCTCCAATGCTGGAGATGTTCAAGAAGGGACTGAACCTAGGGTCTTCTGCTTGAATATCAGGGCCCCATCAGGGCCCAGTCGGAGGAGGAGGAGGAGGAGGAGGAGGAGGAGGAGGAGGAGGAGGAGGAGGAGGAGGAGGAGGAGGAATTGGAACTAGGACCTCTGTCAAGGAAGGAAGGCCAGGGGCTGAGGACGATGCTGTCCCAGGCTCCTCAGGCATTGAAGGAGGTGGTCAACCAGATGGAAAGCTGCCTGCCTGCACAGACACAGGGGAGGATGGACTGCAGACCAACAGTGGTGCTGATAGGCATCCGATCTCTGATGAGGAACAGCTGCCTACTTCACTCGATCCAAGGGCAAGGACAGTGTAGCGTAGGCAAGCCCAGAGAAGGGCTGCAAGGTTGCTTGGGAGGAGGACACTCCACCCCTCCTCACAAGGAACTTAAGGAGGGAGTTAGTCTTTGCCACAATTAATTGTTTGGCTTGGCTTACACTTCCCTGGCTTCGACTCGTGCCTGTTGCTGTTTGCCTTGCCTCACTTGGAAGATCGCTGTTCACCTTTTGTCTTGGACCTGGCCCTTCTCTTGTGGCCTGCGTTTGGCCTTTGCCTTTGGAACTGCTTCTTGTCTGTGACCTGTTTCTTGTCTTGAGGACTGCCGTTGTCTTGTGCCTAGACTCTGCCTTGTGGATTGGACTTGGAACTCTGGACCTTGCCCTGTGAGCATGCTCCTACTCTGTGGGCTTTTTCTGTACTATAGGGGATGTGTTTGGGAAACTGAGGGTGGCTGCCTTCTGGGTAGTGTGGGGGTGGAGCCTTGCCAGTTGTTGAAGGCCCATTGGTTAAGAGAAATAAAGAAATCTCTAGAGGCCTGCCTTGCCTTGATCACCTAGGTCATAACATTGAGCAGGAGGTTGTACTAGAACAGGGATCCCCAGCCCCTGGTCCTTGGACTGGCACCAGTCTGTGGCATACCAGAAACTGGACTGTGCAAACAAGTGAAGTCCCACCCATGGGATGCCATGCCCCCTCCGTTCCTTGGAAAAACCTCTCTCCACGGAACCCATCCCTGGTGCCCAAAAGGTTGGGGGGCCACTGGACTAGAAGACCTCCAAGCAGGGGTGAAATGCTCCCGGTTTGGGCGGGCCGGTCAGTCATCATAGAGCCGATAGAGCTGATAGCAATTGCAGCATGAGGCTTCCCCCACCTGCTTCTCCCACCCGCCTGGAAGCCACCATTTGGGTTATTTTACCCTCTGCGCATGCGCAGAACGCTTTGTGCATGCGCAGAGGGTAAAAGAACCCAAATGGCGGCGTCCAGGTGGGTGGGGGAAGCGTCATGCTGCGATCGCTATCGGCTCTATGGGCTCTACAACGACCGACTGGCCTGCCCAAACCGGAAGCATTTCACCCCTGCCTCCAAGGTCTCTTCCAACTCCGTTATTCTGTTATTCATTTCACAATCCTAAAGGACAATAGTAGCAAAATTTTGGTACAGCAGACAAACTCACATGGATCTTAATTTTGGTAAATCTAAAATTCTGTCTTTGCTAAGAGCCACCCAAGAATCCTGGAAAGTAAAAGGGCACAAGGTTTTGTTTTTTTAAAACAAACACAAAACAAATAAATAAATACAAACAGACATAGAAAGAGAAGGGGAGAAGTTAATCACTGCATTTAAATACTATGGAGTGGTTTTCCACTCTAAAGGTGCCAGGAAAGTGCATCAGAATCATGGAGTGCAGCTAGCTGTTAGGTCTACAAGTGCTATTAAGCACTTTTATACAAGCAGAGCCCAATTATCCCTGCAGTATTAAGGCCTTTTGAGGTCAATCCACTTTCCCACATCATTTATGGGGCACAATTAGGAATTTATGCGAAGAAGGGTGCACGGACACAGTGCAAACACAATCTTTGAGATCATTCCTTGCTGGACCCAATGGAAACACCAAATGTCCAGATAAAGCTCTAGACAGGAATGCCTACAATCCAGCTAAGGGCTTGGAAGATGAGAATAAACAGAGGTGGTATTCAGCCGGTTCGGACCGGTTCTGGTGAACTGGTAGTGGCCATTTTGACCAGTTTGGAGAATCGGCAAATACCATCTCTAGATGGCCCCGCCCCCCCGCTGTTCCCTGCCCTATATTCCCTTTGTTTTTAGCTTAGCTGATTCGCACGGTGGAGCCGATTGCCACGCCTCAGCTTAGATAAACAACAGCTCAGCTCACCAGCGCTGACATCGAGGGTGGTCTTTGAGTGCTGCCAAGTTTTCAAGCAGCGCGTGCGAGCCAAGCACATGTGCAGAAGGTTTTGCTGGCTGGGGAATTCTGGGAGTTGAAGTCCAGACATCTTCAAGTTGCCAAGGTTGGGAAACACTCGGTTAGAGAAAGCATCATTTCTGTTTTATTTATTGCTTTAGATTTAACACATACTAGTATGTTGCTTTTATATGCATATGTATATATATGCTTGTGTATGTATGTATGTATGTATGTATGTATGTATGTATGTATGTATGTATGTGTATGAGAGAGAGAGAGAGAGAGAGAGAGAGAGAGAGAGAGAGAGAGAGAGAGAGAGAGAGGGAGGGAGAGGGAGAGGGAGGGAGAGAGAGAGGTATAATCTTCATAGTCTGTAATATTTTAGATTTACATTTGCACAGGTAATTAATGTACCATTATAGCATTGTATGCTGCGTTTGAATGTGTTATTTTATCTTTGTTTACACAGTCTCATCTATTTGATTTTTCTTTGGTGTTGCTTTTTTTTTTAAAAAATTATCCTGGTCGTAGACTGAATAAACCATTACAATCTCCTCCTGTCCTCCGAGCTGTCTCAACCATTTTATCCATTCAGGCTTAATTGATTCTGTATCCTATTAACTCTGTTTCTCTCCAGCGTTCAGTGTAGCCATTTGTCTTCTAATCCTGATGCTCTGGATGCCAAATGTGGTCTTTCAGCCAGCTGCTCTCAGCAATCCAACTGGCTCTGTTGCGCTGTTCCAAATGCTACAGCTGGACCTCTGGGACAATAGGATCTGCACTTGGCGAAGTCCAAACGAGCTTTTGATTGAAACAAATTAGTGCTCTCAGCAGAACGGCCAAGGACAGAATGGACAACGAGGCAACCGTAGAATAGTGGTTGAAGGAAGGGAGACTGCTGGCCAATTGTTTGAGCAAGCCGGTGCGCAGATCCTGTCATCCAGACGAAAGTCAGGGTTTGATTGCAAGAAGAAGAGACAGCAAGAGAAATCAAAATACCAGCACTGGATTAGAAACAAGAGTTTTATTGACATCGCTTTGATACAGCCAAAGGCCACCAGATTTACAAATACGTTCCTCAAAGCAAGCAAAAGAAGAAGACACCTCAATATCTGAAAATACCTGGATGGTCTTGTAGGCTTCACTGGGTGATCCCAGGTTGTTTGCAAGTGAAAAAGAAAAAGCCCAAACTTCTCCCCCCCCAAACTTTGCATATTCGTATCCACTTCTCTCATATTTCATCTCATTTTCCTTTGCACTAAATACCTAACTTTAGTATATTCATTAAAAAAAATTTGATTTGTTGTTCAGTCACTAAGTTGTATCCAACTCTTTACAACCTCATGGAGCACAACACGCCAGCCCCCCCCCCCTGTCCTCCACTATCTCCTGGACTTTGCCCAAATTCATGTTCGTTGTGTCAATGACACTATCCGACCAGCTCATCCTCTCCCATCACCTTCTCCTTTGGCCTTCAACATAGCCAACTATTTTTTACCAATGAAACTACCGTATTTTTCAGAGTATAAGATGCACCTTTTTCCTCCCTAAAAGTGGCTGAAAATTTGGGTGCGTCTTATACTTCGAATGTAGCTTTTTTTTTCAGCCCTAACTAGGTGCTAACAGATCTTCCCAGCTCTTACCTTGCAGGCTTTTTCATTGTTACTCTCTCCAAAGAATGTTTTTCCAACCCTAAGTCTTTGCAGAATTTTTTTTCATTGCTCTACTTGTTCCGAATAAGTTTTTTTCTAGCCCTAACCAGGTGCTAACGATCTTCCCAGCTCTTACCGGCTTGCAGGCTCTTTCATTGTTATTCTCTCAGAAGAAGGTTTTTTTAAGTCCTAACCAGGGGATAAAATAATGTGCTGAAGCTGACCAGACTAAGGACGCTAGCCAGATGAACACCTGGTAGGCAGATTGTTTTCCCCTATTTTCCTCCCCAAAAACTAAGGTGCGTCTTATACTCCGGTGCGTCTTATACTCCGAAAAATACAGTAAGTCTGAGGGTGACTAAGGACAGTTCTATAGCTATCAGATGGGGCTACTTATTTCTCATTTCTCTGAATGTCCCGTGCTTTGGTTCCATGGTCACAAGGCTATCTTCATTGCTGTTGGATCCATATCTCATTGGCTCTCCTGTCTCATAGACAGTGTCATTTATTTTAGCCTCCCTGATATTGACAGATGCATTGACCCAGTTGGATGCTTTGGGATTGCAGGCCTGTGAAATATTTATTGAGCTATTAATGAATTCTTCCCAGGTTTTTATAAGAAATGTATCAGAGTTTGTTGCAGAAAATTAAATCCAGAAAGCACACACAGGTAGACTGATGCAGCAGGATTCATTTAAATAAGAAACTTCTTTATATACAAGAATAACAGATGAGTATTTACAATACCATTAGCCAGGGGCGGGTTGCTCTTACCTCGCTACCGGTGCGCTGCACGCGCATTGCCATGTTGCACATGTGCATGTGCTTGCTACGCATGCGTGCCCCCTTGTGCGATTTTGTTTCCGTACATCTCGCCAAAATCTCATGAGGGGATGTACGTGTGTGCGTGCGATTTCAGCGTTTTTTGCTTCCGTGCATGCGCAGAAGCAAAATCTTGCTGAAATCACACACATGCACGTCCCCTCGCAAGATTTTGCTTCCGCGCATGCGCAGGAAGCGAAAAAAGCCGAAAAATTGCGGAAAAAAGATGGCGGCGCATGACAGACCGGCGAAGATGGCACCGGAGCCGTTGTGCACAAATTCGCAATCCGCAGGCCGCTACCGGTGCCATAGAGTGGATCGCACTGGTAGGAACCCACCACTGCCATTAGCAGAGTCTTCTTCAAGCAGTTACAAGCAAACATACATCTTCCAGTTCAGAGTTCAGAGCAGACAAGAGTACAGTGGGCTGAGCCACACCAGCCTTCTAGCTTCAGTTTTGATTCTCTGCACAGACTCAGATGTGTTTAGCTCTCATTGGCTGACTTAGTTGCTATGCCTATTCATTGGTTGACCTTGTTACCATTGGCTCTCCCAGTCATGAATATTCTAACAAAATGTCCTTGGAAAGGTGTGTTGTGTCTGCTTGTGTGGCGTAGGTGATTGCATGTACATATACAAGGGGAAAATATTACTGCAGAGATAGCATTCCTGCAATGGTTTCAACTTATTTTAATAAAAGTTATTTTAGTGTTTAGAAAAAGATGTCGTATTGTGTTTTTTTTTAAGAAAAGGCTTAATTTTCTCTACCTGTTGAACTAAACTATCTTGCACATATGTAATTAATTATCGAGCAGCTGAGTGATGAGTTGCTGTTGATTTCTTACTGTGTAATGAGATGGCATTAGAAATGACTTGTACATTAAAAAAAACAAATTTCACTTTTGCAAAATTAATTATGTTCATTAACAGTATTTACTGAGTAACGATCTTTACGAGGCATTTGTTAAATGCCATGTTTATTTTTTCCCAACTATTAATCATTGAGGCAGCTGTATCCTTTTGAATAACTGGATGTTACCTTGTTTGAAGATTAAAAATGAAAAGAGAGCTTTTTATGTCTGTTCTGCTAAATTCTTCTCAGTTGAATTTTTGTGTCATGTCTGTCTGTTTAAATTCATTTCTGTTCCAAATAATGTACATTTAACATCCTTCCAGGGATATTCTGTGGTCTCCCATCTAACTGCCTAGGCAGCTTATATACTCCCAACCATATCATGCTTCAGAAACACTCAATTTTTAATTTCCTACGACATGCCTTTCCTCAAACACAAAAGAACCACTATTAGAAAAGCAATGAACGATATATAAACTCTATTAAGCCAAGACTTGCCCAACTGGTGAACCATTAAGTCAAACAAAGCTAATCACATTTAAGAGCTGCGTCTTCAAAAATGCTTCGGAAAAACTGCTTTCCGCCACTGTGTAAGTGTCAGGCTGAAGCCATTTGTATTTGAGGACTTTGGCCTGCCACACTCTATACTATTCAACTAAATTTTCTACTGTGGGAAAATGGGAGGGGGGGATGGTATGAGGATTGTTAGTATGTAGCCATAACAAATTCTTTCTAGAAAGCCAAGGTCATCCTTTGTCTCCATACCTCTGCACCTGCACGGAAGGAGATGGGTGGACTCTGCCAGCATGGCAAATGAAGATTGGACAACGTGATGGATTTGTGGGTGTGGGGACATGGACTTGAACTTTCAACTGGGTGGTGAAACCCGGGTGAATTCAGATTTGGGTTTCACCCAGATGTGCCAACATGGCTCTATTAATAAATTGGGACTTTGAGGAATACTTTGTCTCGGACTCTGGTTTAATTTTGGATGCTATTGGGAACCCTGACAGTAAGAATAGCTTCCCTCTGCAAGAGCAATATATATAAAAAATGTATTTTTGCTACCATTTGCACAGGTTCACCTGGTGGGATCTTTGCACAGGTTCGCCTGGTGCACCAATTGTGACCCTACTTGGATCAGGAGGCCTTGTTCACGGTCACTCATGCCCTCATCACCTCCAGGCTTGACTATTGCAATGCGCTCTACATGGGGCTACCCTTGAAGAGTGTTCGGAGATTTCAACTGGTCCAGAATGCAGCTGCGCGAGCTGTGGTGGTGCCCCAAGGTATACCCACGTGACACCAATTCTCCGCCAGCTGCACTGGTTGCCGATCGGTCTCAGGGCACAATTCAAGGTGTTGGTTATTACCTTTAAAGCCCTATATGGCTCAGGGCCAGGCTAACTTCGGGACCACTTACTACCACATACTTCCCTACAACCAGTGAGATCCCACAGAGTTGGGCTTCTGCGGGTTCCATCAGCTAGACAATGTAGGCTGGCGGGCCCACGGGGGAGAGCCTTCTCTGTGGCGGCTCCAGCTCTCTAGAACCAACTCCCCCCGGAGGTCCGCACCATCCCCACCTTGTTGGCCTTCCGGAAGACCATCAAAACCTGGCTGTTCCGGACGGCCTGGGGATAATTGATCTTAATACATAAAAACTTTGAAGGTCTCCCCTTTTATGATTAGTATGACTGAAATTGCTTTTTAATTTTTTTTACTGTATTTTAATAATTTATTTCTATGGCTGTTTTTATCTATTGTTGTGAGCCGCCCAGAGTCCCCTGGGAGCTGGGCGGCATATAAATAGAAATAAATAAATAAATAAATTTGGCGAAGGTTGAGACTTTCTGAAGCTCAGATGCAGTACTCATGGTTCAATTAAAACATATTATTTTTCATGAAAGTGAAAAGAAACAAAAATGCCTGCTGCTGGTTTAAAATAGGATTCTATAATTACTCAGTTCCTTAAAGTAGGGAAATCATTTTCTCAAAATCCTTAAAAAACACACACAGATGTACTTTAATGAGAGGTGAGAAGCGCTGAGTACCTATGAGCACCAACTCGCTTCTTCCAAGACAATTTTGAAGTCTTCACAATCCTACCAGCTACACACTGTCCTTGACAATCCACTTCCTGTTTCTCTAATTGCACTCTGTTGAGATGGATTTTGTTTAACAATGTGTATGCCTGAATTATATCGAGCCAGCGGAGGGAGGAAAGATGTTGCAGCCTCTAACTGGCCTTTCCATAGGAAGGGCAAAGAGAAAGGATTAGTTTGGAAAGAGGAAATGTAGCCCAACAGTGGTCAGAAAAATGTGGGTTCTCCATAGTGGGCGGAGCTAGCCTCCAAGATTGGGATGATACAATCCATCAGCCAATCAGGACTGAGTCTGACATATAAAAACTGTGCTGCACCCTTGCACCCCCTCTTTCGACTCAGTCCTGGCCAAAAGGATTGTGTCTCCCCAACATTGCAGGTCTAGTTCCTTCACTTCAACTGTCATACGTGAGTTTGTCTTTCCCCTCCCCCCATTCATCTGCCATCGGAGTGATTGTCGGAGGGTGAAAGTTGTCGGGTGGGCCTTGGCCCCGCCATCGGCCTAATTAGCCTCCCTGAAGGGCTGGCCATCGGCGATCCCCTTGCGGCCTGGTCATCTTCCACCATACGTCACAAAAGCCTCGCGCTTCGTGACCGCCGACCAGGGTGGCCTGTGCCACGTCCGCCGGCAGAGTCTACTTGCCCAGCTGTCCAGTAGAGATTACATCGCTGACCGCAGAAGCCTAGCGCTTGGGCGGTTGTGACTCTCCCTCCAAGTCGGCTTAAATTGAGGAGAATACAACTTAGCCGACCGGGGATACCCATCGCGGGAAATTCGGGCGTTCCGGGGGCGTTTACCTGCGGCCTGGTTATCAGCGGAGTCGGGGCATCGGCCATCTTGCCGCCAACTGTCATCGCCGGCAGGAGCTCTTCATTGGCCGGCTGCCTCATCTCGACTGAGCCGCGCATGCGAGCCGATCCGGGACCGCCCCCGCTGCAGAAGTCTACGTCATCTGCCCAGCAACGCCCTCAGGTTTTCCCGCCGCGGCTGCCTGACCGTCTCATCGGTTAGCGCAGGCGCAGGGCCGCACCGGAGCATCGTCACTTGTCTCCGGCTGCCTGTGGTTCCGGCCTCCTTCACTTCGCTGGATCGCTCGGCCGAGCCTCTTGCCCGCCGCTTCGCCGTGACCGCACGAGCCGATCTCCTTTGACTGGGACGAGCGCGCGTGCGCACAAGCTTCGCGCACATCAGCTGTTTCGCGGCCGGCATTTGGGGCCCACTCAAATAGCCCGTAAAAGCGGCTAACTCTCTGCCTCTTGTAGCCCGTAAAAGCGGCCATGGCAGATGCGAGTAAAGGCAGCAAGAGCCGTTCCAAGACCAAAGGTGGACAGGACAATGAGGGGAAGGCCAGGAAGGCCTCTACCCCCCCGTCCGACCGCAGGGACCGCTCCCCAATAAGGCGTCCCTCAGCGGAACGGCGGACCTCAGCAGAACGGTCCAAACGGGCCTCCTCTTCCTCCAGGCCATCGGAGGACCGCCAACGTTCGAAGGCTCCTGACAGGCCGGTGGCAGAGCCTCCCTCAGGGAACCGGCCACAGCCTGACACACGTCCCCCCAGGGAAACTGGGGGTTCGCTGCCACGGTCCCGCCAGTCCTCGGGGGCCTTCTCATTGGACAACCCTGATCTCCGGCTCGGAGCAGGGGATATCTGGGAGGATCCAGGCCCGTCTCGGAGTATCACCCCAGCTACACCCTCACCTACGGCCTTGGCCCAGTTCGCCTGTCCAGAGGTCCAGTCACTAATCCAAGCCACCATTGAAAAAGGGATAGAGGCGGGGCTCAAACGTGCAGCCGCGTCCACCCCGGCCACGGGTAAGACCCCTCGCTCGGCCCACACTAACACCACCCCAGCGACGGGTCAACAACTGGCGACAGGGGGGTTGAACGCCTCTCTGGACTCCTTAGATTCCCTTCATGACGGGGAGGATCGTGCGCAGGAGCTTGACTTCTCGGAAGACGAGGACTTGGCCCCTGAGACTCCCGTCACAACCGGCCTCTTCAACCCCAACCATTTCAAATCATTACTACACAAGGCGCGGGCAGCAGCCAAAATTGCTCCGGCCGCCGCCCAAACACCAACTGACGAGGAGGCGGACCCTCTCTTTGAGGAAGCCACCTCTCAGGCCGAAATTATCCCAGCCCCCAGGCTGTTCGTGGACTCGGTGGTTAAACAGTGGCAAACACCTCAGGCGGGCGCTGTTCCATCTTCCCTCGACAAGAGGTATTTCAACGTTGCCCAAGCCTTGGCTGACCACCTGCCGATCCCGCCGGTCGATCCTCCGATTAAGGCGCTGTACACCACGGCCCAGATGCCGGGGGATTCGGAGGAACTTCTACGGCCGGAGGACCGTCGTACGGAACAGGCCCTCCAACGCGCGCACCAGGCGGCTGCCTGGGCGCTGCGGGCCTCGGCCACCGCGTCATTTTTTTGCCGGACGTCCATTCGTTGGCTGAACGCGCTTCAGGACCACCTTCCATCATCGGACGTCCGCGCGAGACAAGATATCAACAAGCTGATGGCGGCATCGCAATTCACATCCGATGCAACCCTTCAGGCGGCGCGCTTCGCGGCCAGATCCATGGGGGCGTCCGTCGTGGCGCGCCGTATGCATTGGCTCCGGAGCTGGCCGGCAGACACCCGCCACAAATGGCGCCTCGCCATCGCACCGGTGAAGGGTCAGTCCCTCTTCGGGGATGCTCTGGAACCTTATCTGGTGGAATCAAAGGATAAAAGGAAGGTCCTGCCTAATTGCACACGCAAGGGGCAGAACAAGACCGCTGCCACTGCAGCTGCCGCGACGCCCCCCGCACCGCGACGACCTTACCGGGCCCCCGCCTATAATCCGGGCAGGAATCGTTACGGCGGGAGGCAGAACCAGAACCAGGATAGGCGCAGGGATAACACCAAGCGGCCTTTTCGGGGGGCAGGTGGTCGCCCCTACCGCCGCTACAAATAAATGAGCCCGGTCCTCCCATTGGGGGTCGCCTACGCTTCTTTGCTGGGCGATGGGAGGACACTACCACCGATGCTTGGGTTCGCGAGACCGTGTCATCTGGTCTCGCCCTGGACTTCATCTCCACCCCCCCGGGATTTTTTCTGAGGTGCCCCCAGTCCTCTAATCCCCGGAAACGGTCGCTCATGCTGACCGCCATCCAGCACCTTCTAGACATTGATGCCATCAAGCGGGTGCCGGAGGACCAGCGGGGTCAGGGCTTCTATTCCATACTATTCCTCGTGGAAAAGTCCTCTGGAGGGTGGAGAGCCGTCCTTAATCTTAAGCGTCTCAATAAATACTTGAAATACAAAAAGTTTAAGATGCACACGTTGCAGTCTATCCTTGGCGGGATTCGGGAGGGGGATTTCATGGCGTCTATCGACCTCACCGAGGCCTACCTTCATGTTCCCATCTGTCCCGTCCACCAACAATATCTGTGTTTCTGTTATCAATCCGACCACTACCAGTATACCGCCTTACCGTTTGGGCTTTCTTCCGCCCCACGGGTTTTCACCAAGGTCCTGGCGGCTCTCGCTGCCGACCTGCGGTCACGTCCAATTAGAATTCAATGCTACTTGGACGATATCCTCATCCAATTGTCCTCTCGGTCACAGGCTGAGGTTGACATCCAGTGTACCCTGGATGCCCTCGCGGCCCATGGCTTCTCGGTTAACTTTGAGAAGAGCCAGTTGTCTCCGGCCATTACAATTCACCATTTGGGATCGGTCATTGATTCTCTGGAGTGCAGAGTGTATCTTTCCCAGGAGCGACAGGACGGCCTCACCGACCTGGTTCGCCAGGTTCTAGGGCAGCGCAGAGTTCCTCTGAACCTGCTATCCTCACTCCTGGGCAAGATGGTCTCGGCCATACACGTTACACCTTGGGCTCAGCTCCACTCCAGAGATCTACAGTGGTTTATGTTGCCGTTTCAGCGCAAGCACCTGAGCAACTCATCGATCCAGGTCAGTCTCCCGACATCAGTCCGCCGGTCGCTGCAGTGGTGGCGCTCCCCGGCGATCTCCTGCGGCGGCCCATTTCTGGAACCCCCCAGGATAACGGTGACCACAGATGCCAGCCTACAGGGGTGGGGGGCCCACACACTGTCCCTGGTGGCCCAGGGCTCCTGGACGCAGGAGGAGGCCTCACTCACCATGAACCACCTGGAGTTGAGGGCGGCGTTTTTGGCACTCCAACGGTTTCAGAGCGAGCTGGAAGGACAACACGTGCTCCTTCTAACGGACAACGTTACGGCGAAGGCGCATATCAACCGCCAGGGGGGTACGGTCTCCCGCCGCCTGATGTCGGAGGCCAGGTCGTTGGGCCTCTGGGCCGAGCGTCACCTTCTCTCCATTCGAGTGGAGCACATTTCAGGTGTGTCGAACCGCACGGCAGACTGGCTCAGTCGCCACGAGATGGATCCGGCAGAGTGGACTCTCGACCGGGGGCTGTTCCGGGAGGTCGCACACAGGTTCGGACATCCACTCGTCGATCTCTTCGCAACCCCGAACAACGCGCAGCTCCCACGGTACTTCTGTCGTTACCAGTCCTCGGGAGCGGAGGGCGTGGATGCTCTCAGATGCCCTTGGCCGAAGGGACTTCTTTACGCCTTCCCTCCACTGACCTTGATTCCCAGGGTCATTCGCAGGATTTTGGATGAGGGCGCAGAGGTGATCCTTCTGGCCCCCCATTGGCCGAGGCGGCCATGGTTTGCGGACCTGAAATCTCTGTCCATAGCTCCACCATGGCGGATCCCGCCGACAGAGTCGTCGCTCTATCAGGGGTCAGTGCGGCATCCAGATCCCTGCTGATACCAACTGACCGCCTGGCGCTTGAGCGGCGCACTCTACAGCTCCGGGGGGTACCGGAAAACATAATCCGCACGTTGTTGCTGTCCCGTAGGGCCTCGACGACGCGTATTTACGCTTCCACGTGGCGTACATTCTGTGACTGGTGTTCGCAGGTCGAGGTGTCTCCCGTCGATCTCTCCATTGTCAACATATTGCAGTTTCTACAGGCGGGTTTAGACAAAGGCTTGGCGCCCAATACCTTGCGCCGCCAGCTAGCGGCCCTGTCTACGGTATTGTCGTGCCCAGCAGCCGAACAGTTATCCGGTCACCCCCTGGTACGGCGATTCCTCACGGCGGCGACCAATATCTCGCCGCCCGTGGTACATCGATATCCGACTTGGGATTTGCAGAGGGTGCTTCTCTCACTTACCGCGGCTCCGTACGAACCGCTGGCCACCGTTTCATTACGACAGATGACCTTGAAGGTCGCTTTCCTTGTAGCAATTACATCGGCTCGCCGCATTTCCGAGCTCGCAGCCCTCTCGGTTCGCCCGGATCTGTGTGTCTTCCATCCGGATAGGGTCGTCCTCAGGCTGGACCCCGGGTTTCTCCCGAAAATTAATACTTACTTCCACAGGGCGCAAGAGCTCGTCCTTCCATCCTTGACGGACGTACAATCGACGGATCAGCAGGCAATGCTTCTTGATGTTCGTCGGGCGGTGGAGGTTTACGTGTCACGCACCTCGACCTTTCGACGTTCCGAAGCCTTGTTTGTAGGCTTCCATCCTTCCTCGATGGGCAGAAAGGCGTCTTCCGTGGTCATCGGTCGCTGGATCAGGGCGGTAATCGCCTTTGCGTATGACCAACAGTCGCTTTCGCGTCCGCCGGGTCTCACGGCGCATTCCACGTGTAGTGCGGCCGCCACGGCGGCATGGTCAACCAATGCGTCCGTTGAGGAGGTGTGCCGTGCGGCGACGTGGTCTACGCCCTTGCCATTTGTTCGGCACTACAAGATGGACGTTTATGCGGCAAGAGACGCGGCATTCGGCCGGCATGTGTTACAGGCAGTTATGGCTGATTCCGGTTTAGCCGCGATGCCTTGATTCCCACCCGAAGGGATTACTGCTTGGGCATGTCCCAATCTTGGAGGCTAGCTCCGCCCACTATGGAGAACGGGGCGTTGTTTCTTCCTGAACGCCCCTTCTCGTAGGGCGGAGCTAGCCTCCAAGTCCCTCCCGTGTTTTGACGCTGTGGCGTTTGTTGGTGGGGTTTATGGTTATCTTACTGTTTACCTGCTGTCATTAAAAATTAGTTGGGGAACTGACACATTGGGTCTGACTTGTCCTTCGTCTCAAGAGGGGGTGCAAGGGTGCAGCACAGTTTTTATATGTCAGACTCAGTCCTGATTGGCTGATGGATTGTATCATCCCAATCTTGGAGGCTAGCTCCGCCCTACGAGAAGGGGCGTTCAGGAAGAAACAACGCCCCGTTCTAATCTGAAATGGTCTGCAGGAGGGGAAAGCTTTCTCAAATGCCATCGCTTGACCTTTCCTATGTTGCATTATTGCTACTTCAAGAAATCAAGCTCTTTTGTTGAGGGCGAAATTATTCAATGGTTAAGCTCCGAATAAAATGGGGAAAGTTTCCAACTTGAGAGCTGGTGAACTAAATCTCAACTTTTTCATCCCAGTTGATGACTCTGATACCAGTTTCCTCTCAAATTAGAAGATCTGCTACAAGGTAAGTGACATTTTGAGAGCAGTTGGATGGTCCGTTGCTAGTCCATTCATAAATAGGCCCCAGTATATTGATGTCATCAGGACGTAAAGCAAAATTTATCCTAAATGCAGAATGTTTGCTTAGTAGTTGGTCATTGCGGTAGGATATTTTTATTACCCTAAACTTTTCCTGTATATAGGTTTTATATAAATGGTAATATTACTTACAACAGCAACATGCTCTTTCATTATCTGAAATATCTAATTGTGCTAAGAAGGAAATATTCAGTAGATGGATGGAGGGATGGATGGAGGGATAGAGGGAGGGAGGGAGGGAGGGAGGGAGGGATGGAGAGAGAGAGAGAGAGAGAGAGAGAGAGAGAGAGAGAGAGAGAGAGAGAGAGATGATAGAAAGATAGAAAGAAAGAAAGAAAGAAAGAAAGAAAGAAAGAAAGAAAGAAAGAAAGAAAGAAAGAAAGAAAGAAAGAAAGATAGATAGATAGATAGATAGAGATAGATAGATAGATAGATAGATAGATAGATAGATAGATAGATAATAGATAGAAATATAGATAGATAGATGATAGATGATTAATAGAAATGATAGATAGATAGATAGATAGAGAGAGAGAGAGAGAGAGATGATAGATAGATAGATAGATAGATAGATAGATAGATAGATAGATAGGTAGATAGATAGATAGATAGATAGATAGATAGATAGATAGATAGATAGATAGATAGATAGATAGATAGATAGATAGATAGATAGATAGATAGATAGATAGATAGATAGATAGATAGATAGATAGATAGATAGGCAGGCAGGCAGGCAGGCAGGCAGGCAGGCAGGCAGGCAGGCAGGCAGGCAGGCAGGCAGGCAGGCAGGCAGGCAGACAGACAGACAGACAGACAGACAGACAGACAGAAAGATAGATAGATAGATAGATAGATAGGACAGATTCAAGAATCATCCATTCTTTGACAAATGTTCAATTGACATTTTTTAATCTTCTACAGTCCCTAAAATCTGAAAATAACCTGTTCTATTGCACTTATGAAGGGGGAAAAGAAATCCGTCAGAATAAATGAGATGATTAATTTATTTTCTTCTTTTCAGATTTTAGCTGAAGGGCAGCTTCACGCAGAGCCGCCAGCTGTAGAGCTCAACTGTTGTGCCTCTTCCTATTGGGATCACAGTGAAACATCACATTAATCTATATAGCAAATAAACGACCACCATTTACATAATCACATTTACTCTCAACTTATAACATATTCATAAGCACACAAGGGAAGAAGTCAGATGTTACCTTTGCATATGTAAATGATAAAGAAAACCTATTCAACAGTTCAGGCAAATCACTCTTATTCAGACATAATAACCCCATCTAGCACAGAACCCAAGATGTGGGTTTGATTAGATACTGAAAAGGGTTTTGTTCTTGGTCAAAATGGAGTGAATTGATATGAAATACCAAAACTTTGGAAGCTATTACAGAAGAAAGAAGCTCTTGTTTATAGAACCCTCCTAATCTCTAGAAGAGAGAAATATATAATTTCTATATATAAGCTGCCCAAAGTTGTTGGGCAGCAAATAAGATGATAGATAGATAGATAGATAGATAGATAGATAGATAGATAGATAGATAGATGGATGGATGGATGGATGGATGGATGGATGGATGGATGGATGGATGGATGGATGGATGGATGGATGGATGGATGGATGGATGGATGGATGGATGGATGGATCGACGGACGGACGGACGGACGGATGGACGGACGGATGGACAGACAGACAGGCTGACAGACAGACAGACACCTAATCCAACAGACCAATAGACTATTGCTTGTTAAATCAATATAAATCACCTTAATCAAGCTTTATCCCAGGTATTTTTGGTGAGATATCCTTTTATTTTGCAGAAAATATAAGAAAATGCATAGTATTTGATTCAGGTTTATTACCTGATGAAATCTGAAATGGATTATTCATGTAATCTTCTTCAATTCTTAGGTTGCTTTTGGTCGGATGGACAACCAAATGGCTGAGAATTGTAAGAATGCCTATCTACTGTCACAAACGAAACTGTATTGTCTGTTAGATAAATATGGATTTTAAATCATTTTCTAAAATACTTTAAATATCTGTTGTTGCTGTTGTTCTGGGACTAAAGTTTATACTCAATTGATCCAGAACCAGATTTATATTAACTGAGATAATAGATAAAAGATCGAGTTGGGATTGATTCTTAGTTATTTCACAGGCATGTTGGTAGAATTCTCTTGACATCATTATGGAAATGATTTGCCATATCTTAGTTTTTTATTTGTTTTTTTTTTCTTCCCAGTCTAGCCTTAGGATTTTCTGTTTCTCTCTCATCCAAGGCGAGTTGAGTCTTAGTGCTTTGAGATCACCCAAGTAGTTATTTATTCAATCCATAACGACAAAATAAAATTAATTGCCTGTAAATTAGGCCACCTATGAAATTAATTGGTTCCCCATCTGCATATGTCAGCCTTCTCTCTTACACCTAAAGAAACCCACAAATCCCAAATACACATTTCCCCCCATTCTTTCCAGGAGAGACAGCGTAGGAGAAATATAAAATAAAGATAACATTAGTTTATTTTCAAAAGCATCATCTATTTCATTCAAGTAATGTTTCTCTCACTTCCACCTCCATCTCAAATTCACAGGTAATTATTGCCAGGAAGATATACAAATATCTAATAAAAATGTATCTGTTAATAAAAGTGGCATTCCACTCTACCCATTGGGAAATGGATCCAGGTATGTAGAACAAAATGTTAGTGTTTTCTTTTAAAAGCTCCTTTAGGCATGGCTAAGCAATCTTATAGGGACGCGGTGGTTCAGTGGCTAAGATGCTGAGCTTGTCGATCAGAAGGTCGGCAGTTCAGCGGTTTGAATCCCTAGCACCGCGTAACTGAGTGAGCTCCCGTTACTTGTCCCAGCTTCTGCCAACCTAGCAGTTCGAAAGCACGTAAAACATGCAAATAGAAAAATAGGGACCACCTTTGGTAGGAAGATAACAGCGCTCCGTGCGCCTTCGGTGTTGAGTCATGCCAGCAACATGACCACGGAGACGTCTTCAGACAGTGCTGGCTCTTCAGCTTTGAAACAGAGATGAGCACCGCCCCCTAGAGCCGGAAACGACTAGCAAGCATGTGCGGGGGAACCTTTACCTTTTACTAAGCAACCTTATACCTTATAGATCTGATACAGAATTGGTGGAAAGGCTATTGATTTTCCATTCTTTGCCCCATATAATTTAGCTGCTGCTGCTGCAAGTCATAACTTGCATTGTTTAAAATTGCTAGCGTGTAGCCATAACAAATTCTTTCTAGAAAGTCAAGGTCATCCTTTGTCTCTGCATCTCTGCACCTGCACGGAAGGAGATGGGTGGATTCTGCCAGCATGGCAATAGAAGATTGGACAACGTGATGGACTTGTGGGTGTGGGGGCAAGGGATTGAACTTTCAACTGGGTGGTGAAACCCGGAGGACTTCAGATTCGGGTTTCACCTAGATGTGCCAACATGGCTCTATTAATAAATTGGAACTTTGAGGAATACTTTGCCTTGGACTCTGATTTAATTTTGGATGCTATTTGGAACCCTGACACCTTCAAAACATCCTAAGTAAACCGGAAGACCCACCAGCCCCAGAATCAAAAACAGGAGACATCTACAACATGCAGTGTAAGGACCGTAACAGCCACTTGGTGACATCTGTGGGTAGACAATGCTGGAGTATCTATTATCCCATATTGTTTCTAACCTCAATAGATTTCACAACGGAAGCACCTAAAGAACTCTTTACTTCTGTGGTTTGCCTGGAGCTTGGAGAAACCACATATGCTGCACTCAGGTTGTGAAAAAATAATTCCCTTTCTTGCACTAAATGAACAAAAGTTCAGAGCTGAGGTAGTGCAGTGGTTAGAGTGCAGCACTGCAGGCTACTTCAGCTGACTGCTAGCTGCAGTTCAGCTGTTCAAATCTCACCAGGCTCAAGGTTGACTCAGCCTTCCATCCTTCTGAGGTCGGTAAAATGAGGACAATATGCTGTTGGGGGCAATATGCTGAACTCTGTAAACCGCTTAGAGAGGGCTGTAAAGCACTATGAAGCGGTATATAAGTTTAAGTGCTATTGCTATTGCTATTAACGGGCACATAGACTTAAACAGCATCTACAGGGGCAATTGTGACTTTAGGTAAGACTGAATTTGACTCTCAAATAAATTAACCTGAGATGGCCAGGTTCAATTTCAATTCAATTTATTACAGTCATAGACCAGAGACTAGAACAAAAAAAAACCCCACTCAGTAAATATACAATTAAAAGTTATAAAATAAAATAATAAATAAGATTTTAAAAAAACAACACCACAGATTTCTGTCATGATTATTCAATAATATATGCTCAGGAACAACATGTTTAGAAAAAGAGACAGGGGAAGACATTAAAAAATAAAGCTTTTTTTAACAACAACAAAAAAGAAAAAAGAAAAGGAAACAGGAAAGTAAGAAGAGAAATTCTATGAGCCGAGGTGGCACAGTGGTTAAAGTGCAGCACTGCAGGCTACTTCAGTTGACTGCTAGTTCAGCAGTTCAGCTGTTCAAATCTCACCAGGCTCAAGGTTGACCCAGCCTTCCAACCTTCTGAGGTGGGTAAAATGAGGACCCAGATTGTTGGGGGCAATATGCTGAACTCTGTAAACCGCTTAGAGAGGGCTGTAAAGCACTATGAAGCGGTATAGAAGTCTAAGTGCTATTGCTATTGTTATGTTAATGATTGATAGATCTATGCCCATGGGAAATAAGAAAGAAGCAGGATCCAATCTGGGTCGATCACCGGGATCAGAGGTTTAGTCTTCTGAATTTTTGGACTCATGCAATCACGTTGCATGCCCATCCTCAGGGAACCTCTGCTAGAAGCAGGATTGAGGCTCGACAGAAGTTCCCTGAGGATGGGCTACAGCACAAGTCCAAAAGTTTGGAAGACTAAACCTCTGGTGCTGGTGACCGACCCAGATTGGATCCTGCAACATGCCCTCATTCATGATAAGAAAGAAATTCTTAACACACACACCTGCTATCAAAGTGGATCCTGGGCACTGCGCTGCAATGGAGAAACGGGAAATGGAGTGGCCGGCACAAGGGAAGGAGCGTGTGTGTGTGTGGGGGGGGGAGTAATTTAACAACCCGTTTGCCCGAACCAGTGAAAATTGGCTGAATCCCACCACTGAGTCCAGGGGCCCAATCCTTTGGCCAAAGAACTGCTTGGTTTGTCAATCACCAGTGCAAGGAATGTTTGTATGTAATGAATGAATGTAATGAATGGGAGGGAACTCGAAAGTCAAGTGCTCAAGATCTATAGAAGGTTCTAATGCAATTTATTTGGAATGGAATTCCAATAGAGCCCAAATCCCAAGGTTTGCAGAAATAAAACAAATTCATTTCCAGTTATGTTTTTCTTTTATTCAAAGACCTCTGGAAAGATTTGCCATCTGCCATCCCTGAAATTCAGATATGCAAAGAGAATTACAGCTTTTTTTTAAATAAAAAAAAATAAAGCACATTCAAACAGAGGTAATCCTTTTATAACCCTCACTGAACTACTGCAGGGAGCAGGAAGACAGACATCTCTTGAAGCCCTGTGCAACCCAGGGAGTGGCTTTGAAAGTTTCCCCCCTCTGAGTTTTGCTCCTAAAGCACTTTGCTATTCTAGTTCTTTTCCTCTCCAAAGAACTTCTCGTCCCAGATTGCCACCCCTGAGGCTGTTCCTTTTTAGACATTTCAGATGGATGGATCAGCTGAGGGCAAGATTGGCAGGTGAGCAGTGGGACACTCGCCTTTGAAGTAGCATCTCTGAAATGTTCTCACCAATCATCATTAAATTCAGGTAACACCTTTCTGCTCAGAACAAACTAGCTCCAGTTTGGTTGTTATTCTAAAACACTGCCAAGCAGGCATTGCCTATAATTTGCAGTAGCTGGACCTACAAATGGGAATGGATTGCATCGCACTTTGGAAAAGAAATAATCACATCACTGCTTAGGAGCTTCTGCATTTACTACATTGTAGAACGTCTAGCTTTAATCGTTTTAACATGCTGATTAAACAGCCTAGGTCAGTGATGGGTGCTGAAAGTGTGTGTGTGTGTGTGCGCACTAGCACGCGTGTGCGTACCCACACCCATAATTCAATGGCCCCCACATGCCCCAACTCCTGCACATGCGTGTGCGACCTCCCACACACTGCCCCACCCCTGCGCATGCATGCACAACCCGCTGTGCTCCCCCGCACATGTGCGCACGACCCCCCCCGCGTCCCATTTTTGGCCTAGCAGGCCTCCCTGAAGTGGGCCCAGTATTCACCCTCCCCAGGCTCCGGATGCTTTCCTGGAGCCTGGGGAGGGCAAAAATGGCCTCCCCTGCCCCCCGGAGGCCCTCCGGAGGCCAGAAACGGCCCATTTCCTGACTTCCGGTGGGCACGATAGGCCTGTTTTTTGCCCTCCCCAGGTTCCAGGGCTTTCTTGGAGCCTGGGGAGGCAATAACATCCTCCCCACCCCCTCGGAGGCCCTCTGGAAGCCGAAAACACCCTCCCAGAGCCTCTGTGTGAGCCCTGTACTTACCTGGCATCCAAAATGGGCTGTGTGGAGACTCCTTGGAGGGGAGGGGCAGTCCGAAAATCAGCTGGCCAGTGCACGCATGCGCGCTGGAGCTGAGCTAGGGCAACAGTTCATGTGTCCACAGATATGGCTCTGCATGCCACCTGTGGCACGCGTGCCATAGGTTCACCATCATGGGCCTAGGTTTTAGCTGATTAGTTGCAGAAGCATCTTTTAAAGCTGCAAGTAGAAATCTTAATGAGCCAGGGCAGGAAGATACAAAGACTTTCATTTGAATTGTTTGTTTTCAAAGCAAAAGACTACGAAGACTTCCTTCGCTTAGATTAACCTATAATGGTAAGATTAATTTTTTGATTTGATTTAATTAAATATTTGCATTGAGACAGGAAATAAAGAATTAGAAATAATGGAAATGAATTTAAATGTCGGGAAAAAAAGGGGTATATTATGACTGTATATTATGCTTGTGTACTACTTTTATATATGAGTTTTGTTTAAATGTAAAATTTTAGATTTTATTTTATTTTATTTTAAGAGTTGAAAAATTATAGAGTGGATACAATTAGTAAGAATGTTGATGATTAATATGAGAAATTAAAAGAATAGTTGGGCATTTAGGTTTTTTTTTTTTATAGAACAAAGGATAAAAAACAGAAGCGATGAATAAAGAGACTAAAGAATTAAAGGAAGCAATATGGCTTAAAATTAAGAAGCAGGAGACAGTAACTATCTTGGAAAGTTAAGCAAATAGTGGTCAATTTGGAATGAAATTTGAAATTAACTGGTGAATATCCCAGATGACAAAACTAGAAATTAGATATTTTTTTCTTTTTTCTTTTTTTGGAGGTAAGATGGAAATAGCAGCATGTACCTAGAAGAGAGTACTACATAAAAAGAATAATAATATAAATATACTGGTTAAATTTTTATTTTTATTATATTTTTTATTTTTAAAAAAGAGATATGATTAGTTTAAAATCGAGATTAGCATCAGTCAAATATAAAATGAGTTAGTATAAAAACACTCAAGGAAAGGTAAAGAAAGTGAAAGAGGAGGTAGAAGGGGAGGAAGAGAAGGTGTACAGAGGGTAGAGGAGGAGGGAAGGAGTTAGAACAGTGATGGCGAACCTTTTTTTCCTCGGGTGCCGAAAGTACATGCGCGTATGCTATCGCACATGCGCGAGTGCCAACACCTATAATTCACTGCCTGGGAAGGGCAAAAACGCCCTCCCCCGCCCTCCCAGAGGCCTCTGGAGGCCGGAATTGGCCCATTTCCCAACTTCTGGTGGGCCCGGTAGGCCCATTTTTCGCCCCCCCTAGGCTCCAGAGGCTTCCCTGGAGCATGGGGAGGGCAAAAACGCCCTCCCCAGTCCCCCCGGAGGCCCTCCAGAAGCCAAAAACGCCCTCCCAGAGCCTCCGTGCAAGCCAAAAATCAGCTGGCCAGCACGCACATGCGCACTGGAGCTGAGCTAGGCAATGGCTCACGTGCCGGCAGATATGGCTCCGCGTGCCACCTGTGGCACGCGTGCCATAGGTTCGCCATCACTGAGTTAGAAAGTAGGAGAAGTTGGAGATAGAGAGAGGGGAGTGTAATGGAATAAAGTAGAACAGACTGATGACTGATGAGGCAAGTGTTGAATAAGATATTGACTTTTGAATGATTGATTATATTGAACAAATATGCATTTTTATTGTAATATCTTAAGATACATGTGTATTGAATTGTATATAAAGTGATGGAATAAATAAAAAATTTGTACCCAAAAAAACCAGAAAAAAAAGATTAACCTGTGTAAGGGACGTCTACCCCAACCCAGGTCATGCAACATGCCTCAATAGGATAGATAAACCTCAACATTTGCTGCTCTGGAAGTCTAACAGATTAACAGAGTTGGAAGGGACCTTGTAGGTCCTCTAGTCCAACCCCCTATCAAGCAAGAGACCCTACACCATTTCTGACAGATGGCAGTCCGGTCTCTCCTTGGAAGCCTCCAATGATGACGCTCCCACAACTTCTGAAGGCAACTTCTGTTCCATCGGTTGATTGTTCTCACTGTCAGAAAATTCATCCTTATTTCCAGGTTGATTCTCTCCTTGTTCAGTTTCCATCTATTATTCCTTGTCTGGCCTTGTCTTACTTCACCTATATAAGTATGGGGCAGTCAAGGCTGGCCTTGCTGACTGTACATGGATGCTTGTTATTATCAGACAGGGAAAAAAAAGAATGAAGGAAAAGAGAACAGAAAGTGCAAAGAAAAACAAAAGAGGAAAGAGGAAGAAATTTAAAAAGGTGCGTATGGTTATTTAAGTTTGCAATGGTGGATTGCTTGCAAGATGACCTAACGTTTTCCACTTGTTTGCAATTTTTAGTTTAGTTTAGTTTTAGCTCATTTAGTTCATCAAGCATGTATGAGAAAGCAAGTATAAGTATGAACATAACATATTAACATATAAGTATAAACAGGTATAGGTGTATACATAAGGAATGAGTATGAATAAATGAGAACAGTAGGACAGGGATGGTAGACACACTGGTGCACTTATGGACGCCCCTTACAGACCTCTTAGGAATGGGGTGAGGTCCACGGTAGACAGTTTAAGGTTAAAGCTATGGGGGTTTGAGGAAGCAACAACAGAGTCAGGTAGTGTATTCCAGGCATTGACCACTCTGTTGCTGAAGTCATATTTTCTGCAATCGAGTTTGGAGCGGTTTACTTTGAGTTTGTATCCATTGTTTGCCCATGTATTATTGCAGTTGAAGCTGAAGTAGTCATTGACAGGTAGGACGTTGTAGCAGACGATTTTGTGTACTAAGCTTAAATCAGACTGTAGGCGGTGCAGTTCTAGGTTGTCCAGGTCCAAAATTCCAAGTCTGGTGGCATAAGGTATTCTATTGTGAGTAGAGGAGTGGAGTACTCTTCTAGTGAAATACCTCTGGACTCGCTCAATTGTATTAATGTCCGTTATACAGTGTGGATTCCAGGCAGATGAGCTGTATTCGAGAATTGGTCTGACAAAGGTTTTGTATGCCCTGGTTATTAGTACAATGTTACCGGAGAAGAAGCTTCACAAAATTAGGTTAACAACTCTTAATGCCTTTTTGGCAATGCTGTTACAGTGAGCTCTGGGGCTTAGATCTTTTGAAATGAGTACTCCTAGGTCCAATTAGCACTGTCATCACACTCAGCCCCTAAAGACAGCAGTTGTCAGAATCCCAAAAGAGTGACTGTGTCAGTCAGTTGAGAGAAGGGGAGGTATCTTGGGTTTGATTTATTAGCATTGCTTGTATCAACTGATGTTTTACAATGTGTATCCTGGTGCCAAGCATCTTGAGATCTCTTCATCTTGGGAGATGGTTTATGAGGGGCAAGGTGGGATATTTCACTTGAAGAGGGAACGGAAGATGCTCTGGGAAACGTATGCTTATCTGGCTTAAAGAAAACCTTTTCACACGTGTGTATTGGCCAGGCTCTGCATTCTGGCTAATGGGGAGGGGGTTCTAATGTTTTAACTGTACCTGCTTTGCCTAAGGGTATTCAGATCTTGCTTTGAATGGAATGCTTTCACATCTGCTTAATAAAAGATCCTTTTGAACTATTTGGCTCAGAAGTTCGTACTTTCCTAAGTTAGACGGAGAGGCAATCCTTACAGCAGTCATGGATAATAGAAGTTATACAATGGAAAGACAGATGGGACAGTCAATGTTCTACTACATCCTCCTATTTTTAAGGAAATGTAATAATGCTCCTAACTCTTTGCACTGGCAGATGCACCAGGTTGTGTCCATGTTGGGCTGCATTTCAGAAAATGAGATGCAAAAAAGACCGCAGCTGCTGATTATTAGACATCAAATTATTTGCTTTTATCCCAGTTCTTTCTTGCTCGAGATCGGCTTATAATCACAAAACTGCCAATCTATCTGTGCCACTGTCAAATGTGAGCATACTGTTCTTGACATACTCTAATTGGTTTTGACGATCAATCTGTTTGTACCAAAGATTGCGAGATCAGGGTGTTAATCAAGGATGATGCTGTGGTTGGCATAAACTAATCACATGTCAGAGCCAACTGCCAAATTTTCCTTACAGGAGTTAAGCAGCTACTAAATGAGCAAATTAATATTAAATTTAATATCACACTTACTTTCAGTTCTCATTATCCAATACACAACTTTGTTCTGCTTTGTCCATCATCTCTACATTTCCAACTTCCAATTGTTTCTGAACCCAAATCTGAAATGACATTTAATGGGAAATTGTAATTAATGTGTACATTACAAAGTTAGCCGATAAGGAGGCTGGTAATTATCAGGAATGCAGTGGATTAGAGAGAGATCTTAATCCTTTTTGTGTGTTAGTTTGACAAAGATCACTTTTCTCAAGGTGCTATTAATACTGAGAGATGAGGACCGCTTTGTTGAATCAGGCCAAATATTTTTGTATGCCATCAGTGGTAAATCACATTTTAAACATATGCAAATGAAGTATTATTCTACTCGTGTTCTTCATAAAATAGCTCTGGTTACCATATTTGAAATTAATACCTTACCATTACACTAGAAATCTTAATAAGCTTTTTCTTCTATGTGTTTGTCTAGTTTCCACTGAAAATCATTATAGTTTATCATTATGCCCTGTGAAATTCCATAGAAAGTTTTGGGATATGTACACAATATTTTGGATCTCTCCTGTCCAAACAGTATAAATATGTATTTAGTTGAGAAAACTCAAAAGGAAAATATCTATGTTGTTTACAAAAGTATGCATTAAAGAGAGTGAATATAATTATGCCTGCATTACGGGAATTTGTAAATCAACAGACACGTAATAAATAACTACAGGAATTTGTAAATCAATAGGCATGTAATAAATATTGATGCCTGCTCTGTCCCCAGAGTCTGTGTGCAGTTCGACATGCAGCTAAACCCACCTATCCTCCAATATAACAGACCATGTGCATAGATCTGGATGCTTTATTGAAAGAACAGGATATGGTGAAACTGGTGAAAATAGGGACACATACAATGAGAACCAAATACAAGACAGGCAGTATTGAGTTACTGCTGAACATAAGATACAAGCAATTTAAATTTCACCAGCGATGCTCTGTCTGTGGGATGTGGGTTTGTCCTTGGATGGCCATGTACCACAGATTAAGATGGATTCTTCTTTGTACCTCTGCCTTCTCCAAATGCTAAAGGAAAATGGAGTCTGGCTTCCCAGCATGCACTTGGTTTGAGAGTGTAGACTGATGGGTAACTTGCTTGGGTCAGTTTCAAACAATATACAGTACTTGGCATTTTTCCCTCTGGCCATTAGATGGGGCTAGAGATCAACAACAGTTTATAAAAGCTATATGCTGTGGCAGGACAATGCCCCCAAAATTTTTATTTTAAAGATAATTTGTAGTAGATTTCATAGAATGGACTAATATTTGAATAGAGGGCCTACTGAGATTTTCAACTTATCTGCATATCCCTAGCCTTACCGTTGTGGCTTGGTGGTTAGAATGCAGTACTGCAAGCTACTTCTGCTAACTGCCAGCTGCAGTTCGATTCTCACCAGCTCAAGGTCGACTTCCATCCTTCCGAGGTCGGTAAAATGAGGACCCCGATTGTCGGGGGCAGTATGCTGACTCTGTAAAACTGCTTACAGAGGGCTGTAGGGCACTATGAAGTGGTATATAAGTCTAACTGCTGTTGCTATTGCTACTGCTTACAATAACAGGAACGTGAATATACTGTATCTATAAAAGCTTATTCACTTCTAATTTCCTTGCCTTGTCCTCCTTTTCCCTTTAGGTTAGAAGAATCTTCTGATCATATTATGTACCTGGATGGTATTGCACGAAGCAACAACCACCACTTCCTCATTGCTTGTGATGTTTCAATAAATTTCACGTGGAATGAATTTAATTCATTGCTTCTGCATGTGCAGAGAATCAGCCAAGCATCTGAGTTTTGTGTATTTAGCATCATCTTCTGAAATCTGGATGTCATCAGTGTTTTATTTATTTATTTATTTGTTTGTTAAATTTATATACCGCCCTTCTCCAGGGGACTCAGGGCGGTGAACAGCCAAGTAAAAAACATTAAAATACATTTAAACCAAGTAAAAACATTAAAATACATTTAAAATAAAATATTCAATATGGCCCTAATTTAATACAATTAAAATTTAGTAAAATTTTAAAATTTTAAAAACCCCAAAAACTTTTTCACGCCAGCCCGGCTTGATAAAAATAATGCGTCCTGAGGGCACGGCGGAAGGTGGACAGGTCGTGAATTGGTCTTAAGTCTGGAGGGAGCTGATTCCAGAGGGTGGGTGCTCCCACAGAGAAGGCCCTCCCCCTGGGCGTCACCAGCCTACACTGCTTGGCTGATGGCACCCCGAGGAGGCCCTCTCTGTGGGAGCGCACTGGTCGATGGGAGGCAGTTTGTGGCAGCAGGCGGTCTCGGAGATACCTAGGTCCAATGCCATGGAGCGCTTTAAAGGTAGTAACAAGTACCTTGAAGCGCACCCGGTAGACCACCGGAAGCCAGTGCAGCTCGCGCAGGAGGGGTGTTATATGGGAGCGCCAATTAGCCCCTGAAACCACCCGCGCGGCCGCATTCTAGATCAGTTGGAGCCTCCGGGTGCTCTTCATGGGGAGCCCCATGTAGAGAGCATTACAGTAGTCCAGACGCGATGTGACCAGGGCATGGGTGACTGTGCACAGGGAATCCCGATCCAGAAAGGGCCGCAACTGGCGTATCAGGCGGACCTGATAAAAGGCCGCCCTGGTCACAGCTGTCAGATGGTCCTCTAAGGACAGCTGTGGATCCAGGAGGACACCCAGATTGCGAGCCCTTTCGGTGGGGGCTAGAGACTCGCCCCCGATAGTCAGAGATGGAATCATCTGACTATATCGAAACGCTGGGAACCACAGCCACTCCGTCTTGGAAGGGTTGAGCCTGAGTCGGTTTCTCCCCATCCAGATCCGCACAGCTTCCAGGCACCGGGACATCACTTCAAGGGCATCATTGGGGTGGCCTGGGGTGGAAATGTACATCTGTGTATCATCGGCGTACTGATGGTACTTCACCCCAAAGCCACGGATGATCTCACCCAGCGGCTTCACATAGATGTTGAACAGAAGGGGCGAGAGAATCGACCCCTGGGGCACTCCATATGTAAGAGGCCTCGAGGACGACCTCTGCCCCCCTGCCAATATAAACTGCGACCGGTTGGAGAGAAAGGAGGAGAACCAACGAAAAACGGTGCCCCCTATCCCTAACTCTTCCAGCCGGTGCAGCATGATACCATGGTCGATGGTATCAAAAGCCGCTGAGAGGTCTAATAGGACCAGGACAGAGGAACAACCCCTGTCCCGAGCCCTCCAGAGATCATCAACCAATGCGACCAATGCCATTTCCGTGCTGTGCCCGGCCCTGAAACCCGACTGGAATGGATCTAGGTATGATGATTCCTCCAAGTACTGGGGAAACTGTCATGCGACCACACTCTCAACAACCTTCGCCACGAAGCGAAGGTTGGAGACAGGGCGATAGTTAGCTAAAATTGCTGGGTCCAGGGAGGGCTTCTTGAGGAGAGGCCTCACCACCGCTTCTTTCAAAGCCGTGGGGAAGTAACCCTCCCCCAAAGAGGCGTTAATAATTCCCTGGAGCCAGCCTCGTGTAACCTCCCGGGTAGCCAGCACTAACCAGGAGGGACACGGGTCCAATAAACATGTGGCTGCACTGAGCCTCCCCAGAATCTTGTCCACATCCTCAGGGGTCACCGAGTCAAACTCTTCCCAGATAACGTTCTCAAGACTATTCCCTGTCACCGCGTCCGTATCCACCCAGTTGGAGTCCAGTTCCCCCTGAATCTGAGCGATGTTGTCATGTAGATATCATCCAAAGTCCTCAGCCCTGCCTTCCAGGGGATCCTCCCGCGCTTCTTGATGGAGTAAGGAATGGGTCACCCTGAACAGGGCTGTTGGATGATTCTCTGATGACGCGATAAGAGCGGAAAAATACTTCGATTTCTCCGCTTTTATCGCCACTAGGTAGGTCTTAATATGCGACCTTACCAGTGTTCGATCAGATTCAGAGAGACTGGCCCTCCAACCGCTCTCTAGGCGTCTTTTCCGGCGCTTCATCTCCCTCAGCTCCTCAGTAAACCAGGGAGCCGAGCGGGATCGGAGCCGAGTCAGAGGCCGCAAAGGCACAACTCGGTCCAAGGCCCCACCGGCCGCCCTGTCCCAGGCGGCAACCAGGTCCTCGGCCGAGTTGAGGGCTAGATCATCAGGAAGTGGCCCAAGCTCCGTCTGGAACCTGTCCGGGTCCATCAGGCGCCTGGGGCGGACACATCTAACTGGTTCTGCCTCCCTGCGGCGTGGGGAAGCGGTATGGAGGTCTAGGTGAAGGAGTGAGTGATCTGACCATGACAAGGGTTTAATGACTACATCCCCTATATCAAGACCATTCAACCACTGGCCAGAGACAAAAATCAAGTCTAGAGTGTGTTCTCCCTCATGTGTGGGGCCATGAACTAACTGGGTTAGGTCCATGGCCGTCATGGAAGCCAAGAACTCCACTGAGCCAACTCAGATGTTTCACCAATGGATGGCAGGTTGAAATCTCCCATGACCAAAAGCCTAAGTGTTGCCTTAGCCTTGGTTTTTATCCCTCATGAGTAATTTGTCTTTGAAAATGGGCAGCAATAAATAGAAGAATCAATTGGAGTAGGTGGGTTCCTCTGAATAGGATAATTCTTCAGTGTCCTGTTAAGCTGTCCATCAAAATCTTGCTGTTACTCTTGAAATGATTACTTAGGATACAATCCTAACCAGCAATTGTTCCCTTCCTCTTCATTTCTTCCCACTTTATTTCTAAATGCTTGCTTCCACTTGCCCTCCATTATATTTCTCCGATGTACTTAAATCCCTTTTCTCCCAATGCACCAAAGTGTTTTAAAAATAAAAAAACAAGAAATTGTAACATAAAATTAAATTAAGCATTAACAATGACAACTCTCTGACTCAGTCATTCTTACAGGATTACGCTGAAGATACAGAGAATTTGTGCCATTTAATTTGACAATTAATTCAGCAGTGGGAAAATGTATGACATGAAGGTATTGTAGAGGTATCTTTCCAGGACAGCTGAAAGAACCTTGGTTGTGGGATGATGGAGAAAAATATAAAGAGGTAAGGCAGCAGCTTTGCCTGTCATTCTTTTCCTCCACCCAAGGTACTCAAAAGTCTTGATGCTCACTGAGAGACTCTTAGTGTCAACTCGCAAAGCAACCCTGGCCTGCTCTCGAGTTGCCATAGGCAAGGGGGATGGGAAAACAAACTTACAGCTATGGCGAAGCAGCACGGCAGCCAAAAACACATTCCAGAAATATCTCTGTCAAGGCCATCTCCTGGGGTTACCCACAGTAGTCAGAGGGGAATGATCTCTACAACCCACAAAATTGCTTCATTGGTGAACGTGACTGATGACATACCCTCGGGGGAGGGGAGAAAGAGAGTCAAGCCTGGGCCGTAAATTATTTGGAGTCAGAGTTGGCTTCACTTGGAATGTGTCGACATGAAGCTCCTAATAAATAACTAAATTTCTTTTGAACCTTGGCTCGAGGCTCATGATTTAATTAGGGCATTGGTTGGAACCCTGACACTTAGAATGAGAAATCCCCTTTGCTGGTGTATACAGGAATCTATTTGGTTTAAACCAAAAATAGTTCATTTATAATAATTCTTATAACCCTGTCCTGCATATCTCAATAAATCTTGCTAAAGAAGACTATGAGTTCATGCTTGGAAAAGAATCACATTCAGTTTATATAGCTGTCAAAGAATCTGACATGATGTTCCTAAGAGCCGTTCCCCATTATTTGAATTGTCACTGGATTTTATCTAAAATTTAGGGCTGTGAAAGATGGACAGACCCTGATAAAGAGCTCTGCACTGCAGTGATGATAGGTTTCTTTCGGTCAAGGTGAAAAGCTGAGAATATTTTCTTCGAAGTCCTGTCTCCTGTCAATCAACACTTACAACAGCTAAAAGTCAAGGGGTCACTTAAAGAAGTGCTCCATTCATTTCAGTGAGAGAGAAAAACCCTTCAAGATCTCACAGCCCTACTCAAACTAGATAGACCTTGAATGGCCCTTCACAGGTGTATTTCATGGGAGGTGGAAGAGGAGCTGAATAATTCTGCAATTACTGAGTAAGAACTTCTTTAGCTTTTCCTAGAAGTTGGGAGAAGTGAGCTTCTCTCCTTAAGCAAAGGGACAGGTCAAAGAAGGTTTTACTTCAACATGTTTCTTTGCAGGAGATTAAAATAAATTAAGTTTAGTAAGGAAGACAAGATTTAAAAATGTTCCATTACATATACTATTCTTGGAAAACTAACTCTGAAACAAAGTATAATGCACACCTAGCAATATTCTAGAGATGCGGTGGCTCAGTGGCTAAGACGCTGAGTTTGTCGATCAGAATAGTCAGCAGTTCGGCAGTTCGAATCCCTAGTGCCGCGTAATGGAGTGAGCTCCCGTTACTTGTCCCAGCTTCTGCCAACCTAGCAGTTCGAAAGCACGTAAAAATGCAAGTAGAAAAATAGGGACCACCTTTGGTGGGAAGGTAACAGCATTCCGTGTGCCTTCAGCGTTTAGTCATGCCAGTCACATGAACACGGAGAAGTCTTAGTATAGCGCTGGCTCTTCAGCTTAAAAATGGAGATGAGCACCGCCCCCTAGAGTCAGGAATGACTAGCACATATATGCGAGGGGAACCTTTACCTTTACATTATCAGTATTCTTCTTTTAAAAAGAAACAAGTATGATACAACATTCACAACAATTTGTGAATGAAAATAGAGATTATGATCATTATTATTTCACAAACTTCATTGGCAATTGGGACAAGGAGACACAGAATATTCAGAAACAGGATGCTAGGCATATCCATACACATGATGTTCGTCTATCATATTCAAAGACGACCTTGACATCTATCAATTGGGGAGGGGGATGTCAAGACTTGCTCGTGAATTGGATTAAAGTGAGGGAGAGGTGTGTATAGTCAGCCTCACTCTCTCTTCCCAGATTCCATCTTGCTCCAAATAGCAGGACAAAAGTCGAGACAGTTGGAGATGGGCTGGGTGCAGTGGTTGACCAGGGTGTCTTTCGTGTCTTGCCAAGCTCCTAACGTACCACATTGCTTGCAGAGACCGCCTTCATGACCGTTGTCCTATTCTAGTAAATTTCATTCACTCAGTCCGCCAGAATCTGACTTCACATGCTCGGGATAGACAAGTCCCTATCTCATCGAAGGTCGATGACCCAATGGCTACTGTCAACCTGGTTTGGTCAGCCTGTCGAAGCTGTTGCCCAGGGTGTGGTCGCTGCACATGCTACAGCTGCTAGGAGCCACAGGTGAGAGCTGAGTGACAGGTGGGGACCAAAGGTGAACAAGCTGCCCTAAAATGAGCTGCCATAAAAGGACACAACATGCCCCTACACCAGTGGTGCTACCCCTCCCTGAGCACCCCATACACCCCCCCCATACACATAATGAAAAGGTGAGGGCATACTGGAGAAGTCCCTGAGGCTTCGAAAAAATGTGACAGAAGATTTAGTAGCCAGAAAATATAATGGATGATATAAGCAGAAGAACTTGCAGAGCCAGGGCTCTGACAAATGCCCCTCCCCAAAGTGTCTCCTTAAGTCCCATTCCCCAGTGTGCCTGGTGAAGATGGGCGGAGCCCTCTCCTTATGAGTGGCCTCCTCCGTCTGACCTGATCCCACCTCCTCTGCACTCTCCAAGCCCTTGCATCAGAAGGGGGTGGTTCATGCTCCTCAGTTGAGCTCTGTTCCTCTCTGTCTGCAGGCCTTGCTAATTCCGAACAGCCTGGCCTGGGCTGATTCTGCCCTTCCCCAGTTCCCTCCAAGGCCAATGGAGCTGCCTTCTCACTCGCTGTCAGTTCTTGTTCCAGCTCATCTTCTGCTGCAGAGTCAGACTCCGACAGGAGCATGACACATTCCAAACTGTGTGCTATTGATTTTCATTCAGAAAGGTCTGGATGTTGGTCATATGAGCGGAGGTGACACAGTGGTTAAAGTGCAGCACTTCAGGCTACTTCAGCTGACTGCTAGTTCAGCAGTTCAGCTGTTCAAATCTCACCGGCTCAAGGTTGACTCAGCCTTCCATTCTTCCGAGGTGGGTAAAAGGAGGACCCAGATTGTTGGGGGAAATATGCTGAACTCTGTAAATCGCTTAGAGAGGGCTGTAAAGTACTATGAAGTGGTATATAAGTCTAAGTGCTATTGCTAAGTGCTATATGATCTTAGCTCCCTCCCCCCATATTTTGGGGTGTCAACTGTGGAAATAACAGTACTTTGTTTCTAAAAGCCTCCCACCCAGGGGCGGGTTCCTAATTTTTTTACTACCACTCTGTGGGCATGGCATATTTTGTGGGTGTGGCTTGCCAGCCATTGATCGGGTGGGCATGAGGCTCGGGAGCTTGGCAGTGGCCGGAGAAGCAGGGGAGCATTGCCCACGCACAATGCAGCCCCCTGCAGTGGGAGCAGCAAGACCGCGGCAGCGGTTCTTCTAGGAGGCTCCGGCTGGCCTGAATGCTTCTCCCCATTCGATGATCCTAGGCTCCTGTTGCCCATTCCCCCTCCCCTCAGCAGCTCGAGAAGCCTCAAATGTGCAAAAATGCCTAGGATCATCACCGCACGTTCGTGGCTTCTCGGACTGCTGAAGGGAGGAGAACTGAGATAGGTCCTGCCGCCCATTCTTTCAGCGTCTCATGTGCTCCCTCAGCCATCCTCCACTGCTTGGACTCACTGTGGGGTAGGAAGGCAGTGTATGTGCAGTGCCGGAAGCTCGGCTTCTGGGCATGAGCAGAAGAAATTTTAAAAAAAAACTTAAATTTTTTTTTTAAAAAAATGGCGGCGCCCTGGTACCGGCAACCGACCGCACCGGTACTGTGACGTCACCAGCAAGCCGCTACCGGTGCTATAGAGTGGACCGCACCGGTAGGAACCCACCACTGCTCCCACCCCTATATTAACCCATCAGCAATAGATCATAGGGAGTTGAAAGTGGCTGAGGGATTGCAAAGAGAAATTCTCCTTCTGTGCATAGAGGCATCAACAGAGCTGGATGGAGGATGCTTCTTATTTCTAGGACAGTCTTTCCTGGACAGTCTTTGATGCACATTCATTATAAACAAAAACTCAAGCAGCTTGTCCTACAGTGCCTGTTGATAATTTGCTCTTCTCCGTGGCATGCTCTGTTTGCTTCCTGTCATCTACCTGGCTAAAGAAGAAGGCAGCATATTGTGAAAAATAAAGGGGGGAAAAGGTAAGAAAAATTCTAACCATGTGTTCGTTTATGCTACTAAATATTACATCTGTCATATGCAAGGAGGCTATTTAGCACTTTTTATTTGCAGTTCGCATGCAAATAGTGATTAAACCTCACATAAATATTTGCATAACACAGACTCTTTTTGTGTCAGGGTTTGAACCTTCCAGGTTTTATACAACATAAGGCTTTAAAATACTGCAGAATGCCTTCAGCTATTTGGGTATGATGGTATACAGGTAGTCCTCGACTTATGACTACAATTGAATATAATAAAATAAGACAATATCTGTATAATAAAACAATTTTTATGTTCCGGCAGGCCTGGGGATAACTGATCTTATTATGTAAAAACTCTGAAGGTCTCCCCTTTTACGATAAGTATGAGTGAAATTGCTTTTTTAAATTTTTTACTGTATTTTAATAACTTATTTCTATTGCTGTTTTTATCTGCATACAAATAGAAATAAATAAAATAAATAAATAAATAAATTTTATAGTGCCACATCATTGAAGGGACGTAGTCACCCATTTTTCACCTGCCGTACAATTTTGCAAAGAAAACTTATCTTTTCCTGCTAATGGTCCAATAATGGTGCAAATACCTGAATGGTTCATTCCTTTTGGTTGGATCAGCTATAGTGTAAGAGTGGCTTAACTTTAAAAAAAGAATAATGGATGGATTATGTGCCGGTGAAATCGGTGCTGACTCAGTGAACACAGAGGTTTTCATCAGGACAATGGGTCCCTAACTTTGTCTTTCAGCTCTTCCAACGATGCACTCATCACATCGTGAGTCCTTCCACCTTGCTGCTGGACAAGATGTTGGTTTGACTTTCTGGTGAGGGTGGGATAATGATGGAGAAAAGTTAATGCTCCCCTCACTAGCACTGCTCCTCAGAAGTAAGTGTCCTGCCCAATGAATTGATTTCCACTGTGTGTGCGTGTGTGTTTGTTTTGAAAAGGGCGTTGTCTTCTTGCTGAACGCCCCTTCTCGTAGGGTGGAGCTAGCCTCCAAGAATGGATGACACATTCCACAGCCAATCAGGACTGAGTCTGATATCATATAAAAAGCTGCCCTCCATTGCTACTTCCCCTCTTGAGACGAAGGACAGGATCAGACTCCAGTGTATTCCCTAGTGCTCAGAACCACTCGTAAAGGGCGGGACTTGGAGGCTAGCTCCACCCTACGAGAAGGGGCGTTCAGCAAGAAGACAACGCCCTTTCTCCATAGTGGGTGGAGCTAGCCTCCAAGAATGGGACATACCAAAGCAGTATCGTCCCTAGGGGGGGTCTGACAACACATCGCCCAAATCTGCCGGCTGTACTGCTGTCTGCAACACGTGTCGCCCGAAGTCAGCATCAGCCGCAGCGAACACGTCCACCTTGTAGTGTCGTATGAAGGGTGTCGGTGACGAACATGTCGCCGCCCGACACACCTCCTCAATCGATGCCCGCGTTGACCAAGCAGCGGTAGTAGCTGCGCTCCTAGTGGAGTGCGCCGTCAAGGACTGGGGACGTGGCAGTTCCAGTTGCCTGTATGCGTCCGCGATAACCTCGCGAAGCCAACGCCCCACCATAGCCGGCGAAGCTTTCTGACCTAAGGAAGATGCTGAGAACCCCACGAGGAGGGACTCCAATCTGCGGAACAAAGCCGTTCTCTGAACGTACACTTGGACAGCTCTGCGCACATCCAGAGCCTGCCACCTCCGCTGGTCTGGAGTGGACGGTTGCTGATGGAACGCGGGAAGAACCAACTCCTGTGCGCGGTGGAAGTAGGAGTTAACCTTTGGCATGAATGCCGGATCCGTACGCAGGACGACCTTGTCAGGATAGAATATGCAAAGATCCTCCCGTACGGAGAGCGCCGCAAGCTCAGAGATCCGTCTGGCGGATGTAATCGCTATTAGAAAGGCGACCTTCAGTGTCAGCAGCCGTAGAGATACCGTTGCCAAGGGCTCGTACGGGGAGCTGGACAAGACCAGCAGGACCTTCTGGAGATCCCACGTAGGAAATCGGTGTACTACAGGTGGAGCCATGTTGGAGGCCGCCTTAAGGAAACGGCGAACTAAGGGGTGACTTGAGAGAGGCCCCTGAGAGGAACAGGAGAGGACCGTAGAAAGAGCTGCCACCTGGCGACGCAAGGTATTCGTTGCCAATCCCTTGTTCAGCCCGGCCTGTAGGAATCGCAGAATTTGAATCACCGACAGGTCTACCGGCGACAGGGCCACGCTCGAGCACCAATCACAGAACGCCCTCCAGGTGGAATTGTACACCCGCACCGTGGACGCCCGGCGGGATGAGAGGAGGGTGCGGATTATGTCCTCCGGAACCCCGCGGAGACTCAGCGTGCGCCGCTCAAGTGCCAGGCGGTCAGTTGAAACCAGTGCGGATCTGGATGCCGCACTGACCCCTGGGAGAGCGATGACGCGGTCGGCGGGATCCGCCAGGGCGGGCTGATGGACAGTGACCTCAAATCCGCGAACCAAGTCCTCCTCGGCCAGTGAGGAGCTAGGAGAATCACCTCCGCTTTCTCCGAAAGAATCTTGCGGATCACCCGCGGAAGAAGAGGCAGGGGAGGGAACGCATAGAGAAGGCCCTTCGGCCACGGGCAGCGGAGGGCATCCACGCCCTCCACCCCGTGAGCATAGTACCGGCAAAAGAATCGAGGAAGCTTCGCATTGCCTGGTGTCGCGAACAGATCGACCAGTGGCGGGCCGAACCTGAGGGAGATTTCCCGGAATAAGTCCTGTTGCAGGCTCCATTCCGCCGGATCTACCTTGTGGCGACTGAGCCAGTCCGCGGTTCGGTTCGACTCCCCGGAGATATGTTCCGCTCTGAGGGACAGCAAGTTGTCCTCCGCCCATAGGCCTAGAGCCCTGGCCTCTGCCATCAGGTCCTGGGAGACCGTGCCCCCCTGCCGGTTGACGTGCGCCTTGGCCGTCACATTGTCGGTCAGCAGGAGGACATGACGGCCCGCCAGGGAGCTCCCGAAATGTTGTAGGGCGAGGAACGCGGCCCTCAGCTCCAAGAGGTTGATGCTGAGCTCCGCCTCCGATGGAGTCCATGTGCCCTGGGCTACCTGTTCCAAGGAGTGGCCGCCCCAGCCTTGCAAGCTGGCGTCGGTGGTCAGCGTGACTCTCGGGGGTTCGTTGAAGCAGCTCCCCTTGGCGACGGCCGGAGATTGCCACCATTGGAGAGACCGCCGGACCGAAGGCGGGAGCCGTACCTTGGCCGAAGATGTGATCCGTTGTGTTCTCTGAAACGGCAAAAGAAACCATTGAAGGTCCCTGGAGTGCAGCTGTGCCCAAGGCGTGATGTGGATTGCCGAGTTCATCTTGCCCAGGAGAGAGGACAAGAGGTTGATCGGCACGCGATCCAGACCTTGGATCCGCCTTGCGAGGGCCGACAGGGCCTCCTGTCTTTCCTGGGACAGATATACCCTGCACTCCAGGGAGTCAATGACAGCCCCCAAATGAGTGATTCTCGTAGAAGGTGCCAGTTGACTCTTCTCGAGATTAACGGAGAAGCCATGAAGTCGGAGCGTCTCCAGGGTAAACTGGACGTCCGTTACGGCCTGGGACAGGGAAACTGCTTGGACCAGGATATCGTCCAGATAGCACTGGACTCTAACTGGGACCTCCCTGAGGTGGGCCGAGAGGGCCGCGAGGATCTTAGTGAACACTCGGGGCGCGGATGATAGGCCAAAGGGTAAGGCCGAATATTGGTAATGCTCATCCAAATAAGCAAAGCGAAGGTACTTCTGGTGGGAGGGCCGGATGGGCACATGGAGATACGCCTCCGTGAGGTCGATGGACGCCATGAAATCCCCCTCCCGTACACCAGAAATAATGGACTGCAAGGTGGTCATTTTAAACTTCTTGTAACACAAGTATTTATTTAGACGCTTTAGATCAAGGACGGCTCTCCACCCGCCCGAGGACTTCTGTACGAGGAACAAGATGGAATAGAAGCCCTGGCCCCGCTGGTCCACCGGCACCGGTTGAATTGCTTCGATGTCGAGTAGGTGCCGGATTGCGGTCAGCATGAGCGACCGCTTCCGGGGATTAGAGGATCGGGGGCACCTCAAGAAGAACCCCGGGGGGGTGGAGATGAAGTCCGGGGCGAGACCCGATGACACGGTCTCGCGAACCCATGCGTCTGTTGTTATGTCCTCCCACCGCCTAGCGAAGAAACGCAGGCGGCCCCCAATGGGAGGACCGGGCTCGTCTATTTGTAGCGGCGGAAGGGGCGACCGCCTGCCCCCCGAAAAGGCCGCTTGCTACTGTAATCGGATTTGGCCTTGTCCTGGCCCTGGCCCTGCCTTCCCCCCGACTGCTGGCGGTTAGGTGTATAAGCCGGTTGTCGGAAATTGCGCCTCGGAAAGGACGTAGAAGCCGTGGAGGTGGTAGAGGCCTTGTTTTGGGCCTTCCGAGTGCAATTAGGGAGCACCTTTCTCTTATCCTTAGACTCGATGAGGTAAGGATCAAGGGCATCAGCAAACAGGGACTGACCCTTCACTGGCGCGATAGCGAGGCGCCACTTGTGTCTGCAGTCCGCCGGCCAGCTGCGGAGCCAGTGCATGCGGCGAGCCACGATGGATGAGCCCATGGACCTGGCCGCGAATCGTGTGGCCTGCAAGGTGGCGTCCGATGCAAACTGGGAGGCAGCGACCAGCTTGTTGATATCCTGCCTTGCTCTGGTATCCGTGGCCGGGATGTGGTCCTGGAGGGCCTTCAGCCACCGGATCGATGTCCGGCAGAAGAAGGACGCCGTCGCGGAAGCGCGAATAGCCCAAGCGGCTGACTGATGGGCGCGTTGGAGGGCTTGTTCCGTGCGGCGGTCCTCCGGGCGCAGGAGTTCCTCCGAATCCTCTGGCATCTGGGCTGATGTATACAAGGCCTTGATCGGCTGGTCGACTGGGGGCACTGGCAGATGTTGAGCCAAGGCCTGGTCGACGTTGAAGAAACGCTTATCTAGCGTGGTAGGGAGGGCCCCCGTGGACGGTGTGGTCCACTGTTTGAGGACCGAGTCCACAAACAGACGGGGCGCTGGAATTACCTCCGCCTGGGTGGTGGTCTCCTCAAACAGCGGGTCCTCTGCCTCCTCCTCCGACGGTTTGACCGCGGCGGATGTTACCTTGGCCGTAGACTTGGCCTTATGAAGGAGGGATTTAAATAAGGCAGGGTTAAAGAGGCCAGTAGTGACTGGGGCCTCGGGGGCCATGTCCTCATCTGCAGAAAGATCCAGGTCCTGACCTTGGTCCTCTGGGTCCCGCAATGAGATGGGAGAGCTCTGCAGACCATCATCCCCACCCACCCAGGTGTCACCAGGGTCCACGACGGGTGTTGCACGGGGGGGTGCTGGGGTTGATCTGGGTGTGCCAGCAGGGGCAGCAGTTGCAGCAGCATGCTTCAGGCCAGCCTCAATACCTGTTTGGATGGCCAGTTTTATCATTGCCTGTACCTCTGGGCTCTGGAACTGAGCTGTGGCAGATGGGGCTGGTGAGGTCACAGCGCTGGCAGCCACTGGTGCAGGCTCCTCCCAAATATCCCCTTCCTCTAAACAGAGGTTGGGGTTATCAAGTGACAAGGCTCCCGACGATTGCCTGGAGCGACTGGGAGGTGGTAAGGCTGGGGCCCTGGGTGGGGGTGGGCCCGAGGTGGAAGAGGATGCAGACCCAGGTGACTTGGCCTTATCCTGGGCCTTGTCACGTTGCCCTCCTTCCTTATGAGCAGCCCCGCGCTTCTCCCCGTCTTTGTGGGCGATTTTACTCCCCTTATCAGAGGCCTGAGGCCTCACGGGGGAGCGCTCTTTGCTGCGTGGCTGACGGAGGGGGGAGCGATCCCTGCTGGAAGAGCTCCTGGCTGCCCCCTCCGAAGATCGTGCGTCCCGGCTCGACTGGGCCTTGGCGCGGCTCGATTTTGAAGTCTTGTCTGCCATCGGGTTAATAGGGATCGGCTGGACTGCTGCTGACGTTCCCTAGCCGAGCCGACGATGCGAAGAGGCGGAGCACCTGGAGATGCGGCTGGCTTCACCCGAGCCGGTAGAGTGAACTGCGGCTGCGCGCGTTGCGAGCTGATGTAGCGAGCGTGGGCGGGGCTCCCGACTCCGGCGGCAGTTGAGAATGGCCGCGAGCGACAGTTTGCTGAGGTGATTTGAATTGCAGGCCCCAATTCGTGCCGAACGCTCTTGCCACAGTGAGGCCAATCCAAACCCCAGCCCCAGCCCAAGGCCGATGTCGGGCAGCGAGAGAAGGCGGTGATCGCTCAAGCGGCAAGCTTCTGCGATCAACAGCTGATTTCAAAGAACGGCGGCCTCTCTCTCGTTGTCGCGGCAGAGGCACAGGCCACGCTGGTCCCCAGTCGCTCAAGCGCGTGGCTTCTGCGACAGTTATTCGGCAGGGGGGAAACCAGGCCGCAGGGGTTTGACAGGAAGGCCCACAACCCACCGATGGGCCAGAAGGCCGGTGGACGGGCCAAAGCCCGATGCCTCGAACACACGCTGAGTGACAGTAGCGTGGGAGGCAGCACTCACAATTTTGATGAATATAACTTCCAGATGTTGTAGAATGACAGTTGAAGATACACTGAGAGAATACACAAGTCCTTTGACTGAGACTGAGTCGAAAGAGGGGGAGTAGCAATGGAGGGCAGCTTTTTATATGATATCAGACTCAGTCCTGATTGGCTGTGGAATGTGTCATCCATTCTTGGAGGCTAGCTCCACCCACTATGGAGAATAAGGAATCGCCCCGATTTTTGCCAACAAAGAGTTTCTATTATTTGAATTATGACTAAGGAACTGAGGGAGGTCCAAAACTACGTCGTCATCACCGTATCACCACCAAGGAAGTCCCAAAGGTGCTTTTTCCAAAAGGCAATTGGACTTCTTTGGCTTTTTTTCCTTGAAAACATTTTGCTTCTCATCTAAGAAGCTTCTGCAGTTCTGAAAAAGCTTCTTGGATGAGAAGTGAATTGTTTTCAAGGAAAAAAACCAAGGAAGTCCAGTTGCCTTTTGGAAAAGCACCTGTCAGGGTTCCAAATAGCATTCAAGCAGAAATCAGAGTCCAAGGCAAAGAGTTTACCAAAGTTCCAATTTAATGCTGAAACCATGTTGGCACATCCCGGGAGGAACCAGAATCTAACTTTTCCCCCCAGGTCCCACGCAGTAGGAAGTTGGCACCCCTTGTCCCACCCCCCCAACTGGGTCACATTGTCCATACATCTTCTGCCAACGTGGCCGATCTCTATTAAGAGATGAGAATAAATCTCATAGAGGTGATGTGGATCCATACTTGGAATTCAGACAGTTAGAAATAAAGCCGAGATTAAAAGTCTAATAGAAAATATTTATTTCGGTACAAAAACAATAAACCCTGAATAATTACATCTTTGCTAAGAAAACGCGACCGTTCAGGTCAAGAGCCAAGTCAAAAGAGAAAGAATGGTGGTTTAGGAATGTACACATGCATACAACTCATATCACGTGTTCTGCTTGTATTGGAATATACCATAATATTAGATAGGGGTGCATCACCCTGCATAGACCTACAACTGACAATATTCACACCGTGACAATCTCCTCCTAGCTTCCGCCCAGTTGCTGGACAAAAGGTGACCTTGAGGATCTAGCAAGAATGTGTTATGTCTAGAGTTGCCCTCTCATGCATCCCCCCTCCCAAGTTCCCACATTCTGCAGCCTTCTGATGTGGCACACGATGCTGTGACAGCACCTTTGGGACAACCATGAGATGGATGATTGAGAATCTCCATAGATACTACCAAAGAACATTCTCACCAATTAATCGGTTTGGAGAATATCTCTACACCCAGCTGCCCCCATAGCTAGAGCTCTGTTTTCCAACATACATTATTTGGCAGAGCCCTATATAAGGTCTATCTATAGCTGTAAAACTAATCTTGTGGAAAAAGAACAAGCTTCTGCGTGTTTCTCTAATTCGACTACTTGTCATCCATTGCTTCTGGGAATTGAAGTGAGACAGAATTTTACAGAAGGAGACATCACAGGTCTGTCTCGGCTGCTAAGGAGTCATTTTTGGTTCTGCACTGCTGCACCATCTGATTTCATCAGGATTTTATTTATTTTTATTTTATTTATTTTTGTCAAGTACATGTTGGTAATATACATAGATATAACATTGTTTATATACATAAGATGGGTACTGATAAGAGGGAAAATTAGGACAGGGATGGTAGGCACGCTGGTGCACTTATGCACCTTACTGACCTCTTAGGAATCGGGTGAGGTCAACAGTGGACAGTCTAAGGGTAAAGTTTTGGGGGCTTGGTGACGAAACCACAGAGTCAGGTAGTGAGTTCCAGGCATTTACCGCTCTGTTGCTAAGGTCGTATTTTCTACAGTCAAGTTTGGAGCGGTTCACTTTGAGTTTGTATCTGTTGTGTGCTCGTGTATTGTTGTGGTTGAAGCTGAAGTAGTCATTTACCGGAAGGTCGTTGTAGCAGATAATTTTGTGAGCTATGCTTAGGTCATGCCGAAGGTGGACTTGAAGGAATAGGAGAAGAGGGGTCTTTAATAAAAATCATGATTGTTTAAATAAAGAAAAGCCTTCACTCATTTGGGATTTTGTGTGTTGGAAACAGCACTCATGGGATATAGTCCAGGCATTGCTTAACCTAAAGAGATCCATGATAGTCCCTCAGATTTTCGCCTCATTCAGATCAGTATGGCGGCACAGTCATTAAAAGCAGCACTGCAACCTACTTCAGCTGACTGCTAGTTCAGCAGTTCAGCTCTTCAAATCTCACCGGCTCAAGGTTGACTCAGCCTTCCATCCTTCTGAGTCAGTAAAATGAGGACCCAGATTGTTGGGGGCAATATGCTGAATTCTGTAAACCGCTTAGAGAGGGCTGTAAAGCACTATGAAGCGGTATATAAGTCTAAGTGCTATCTAAGTGCTATTGCTGTAGTAGTGGGTTCTCAAACCCTTTACTACTAGATTGCGTGCGCACTTGCGTGGGTGCGATGCTTCTGCACATGCGCAGAAGCATCCCAGGTGGGCGGAGCATCCTGGGTGGGCGGGCGGAGCATCCCGGGTGGGTGGGTGGGGACTCCCGCCGGTGGCACTACTGGTTCTAAGAACCGGACCTAACCGGGAGCAACACACCGCTGATTCAGATAATCACCCTTTCTACTACTGCCCCTCAAAAAGAATGTGAGAATAATTTTTCAATCATGACTTCTTCTGGCTCAGCAATATTGGGAACAAGGGGGGGGGGTAACAAGCCAGTTTTAGAACAGAGATTGAAAATGTCACGCACTGCATTGGACAACTGAACCGAAGCAAATGAGAAACTGTTTTCTTAGCAGCTCTCTTAGCAACAGATAATCTAGAGTTGTGAAAGAAGAAAGATGTTTTTCCACTTGGCATGGATGCAATCATGTGAAAGGCAGATGATTTTTCATCTCAAATTAATGTGTTGAAGAACCTGAAAGAGATACCCTAACCCAGTGTTGGCGAACCTTTTCAAGCACCAGAAACCGGAAGAGCAGCCGCCCGGTGCGCATGCGTGCGCAGGGAAGTTGATCTTCCAGTTTCCAGTGCGTGCATGCGCACCGGCCACCTGTTCTTCCAGTTTCTGGCATGCATGCGTGCATAAAGTTCCCCTTCTATTCCCTCATCTAAGTCATTTATGAAGACATTGAAGATGTCTTCATAAATGGGCCTAAACCAGAACCTTGTGGTACCCCACTGCTTACTTCCCTCCATGTTGATGTAGTACCATTAAGGACGACTCATTGAGTATGGTTTGTCAGCCAGTTACAAATCCATCTGGTGGTGATGCTGTCTATCCCACTTTTTTCTAGGTCTACATGAGAACCTGAGGAGGGAGTGGTTTTTTGGTTTTGTTTTTTAGTAAAGTACACAGTCAAAGAAACAACCTGGAGGATGAGCCTAATGAACAGAAGGGAGAGACAGTGATGGGTTCCTACCAGTGCGGTCCACTCTATAGCACCGGTAGCAGCCCGCTGGTGATGTCACAGTACCGGTGCGGTCGGTTGCCGGTGCCTGGGCGCCACCATTTCTTTTTAAAAAAATTTTTTTTTAATTTTTTTTTTAAATTTTCTTCTGCGCATGCCCAGAAGCCAAGCTTCCGGCACTGTGCATGCTCTGCCTTCCTACCCCACAGTGAGTCCAAGCAGGGGAGGATGGCTGAGGGAGCTTGTGAGACGCTGAAAGAGCGGGCAGCAGGAGCTATCTCCATTCCCCTCCCTTCAGCAGTCCGAGAAGCCACGAACGTGCGGTGATGATCCTAGGCATTTTCGCACGTTCGAGGCTTCTCGAGCTGCTGAGGGGAGGGGGAACGGGCGGCAGGAGCCTAGGATCATCGAATGGGGAGAAGCATTCAGGCCGGACGGAGCCTCCTAGAAGAACCGCTGCCGCGGTCTTGCTGCTTCCGCTGCGGGGGGCTGTGTTGCGGGTGGGCAATGCCCCCCCGCTTCTCCGGCTACTGCCAAGCTCCCGAGGCCCACGCTCACCCGGTCACATGGCTGGCAAGCCACACCCACAAAATAAGTAAAAAAAACTAGGAACCCACCCCTGGGGAGAGACCATAAAAAATATACTGCATCTAAGCAACATTTTCAAGGCCTGGTAGATGAAAAAGGAGCTGAGTTTTCAGGGGAATGAAAAAACAGAGAGGATTTCTCTGCGTGTCACAGAAGAGAACGAGGAAGTTATTTAGAGTAGAATAGAGCTGGAAGGGACCCTGGAGATTCACCACAAGGGACTGGAACAAAATATGTTAACCAGATTCATCAGCACATAAAGCATAATGAAAAAATTAGCAACCCAACCCAATGACTTCTAAGACTCATCAAGTCTACTGATTATTCCCTCCAGCTAAACATTTCTTTAAAAACCCAATTATAACCACATTTCAACAGACTTTGAAAATCTTTAGAGGAAGCTTGAGACCTTAAAAGTGTAGGTTGCATTGAAGTCCATCCTTTCAGACTGTGAAAAGGAACCAGAAAGGGAAAGAAGGGGAAAATGTAAAGAAAATCTGTGGATAATCAGGTTCAGCACCACAATAAATAAATTTGGCTATAAGTTACCCATGTTTCTGTCTATTTGTTGTCTCTTCAACAGGGTGAAAATTAAACCGAGATTGAGCTTCCAATTTAGGCTAAATCTAAACCCATTTTGAGTTAGCTGATCGGGCTAAAGGTTGTCCTTTAACCACAACACACTTAGCCTTTCCTTAGAATAGAATAGAATAGAATAGAATAGAATAGAATAGAATAGAATAGAATAGAATAGGATAGGATAGGATAGGATAGAATAGAATAGAATAGAATAACAGAGTTGGAAGGGACCTTGGAGGTCTTTTAGTCCAACCCCCTGCTTAGAGGGGGAATTCCTACACCACTTCAGACAAATGGTTATCCAACATCTTCTTAAAAACTTCCAGTGTTGGAGCATTCACAACTTCTGGAGGCAAGTTGTTCCACTGATTAATTGTTCTAACTGTCAGAAAATTTCTCCTTAGTTCTAAGTTGCTTCTCTCCTTGATTAGTTTCCACCCATTGCTTCTTGTTCTACCCTCAGGTGCTTTGGAAAATAGCTTGACTCCCTCTTCTTTGTGGCAATCCCTGAGATATTGGAACACTGCTATCATGTCTCACCTAGTCCTTCTTTTCATTAAACTAGACATACCCAGTTCCTGCAACCGTTCTTCATATGTTTTAGCTTCCAGTCCCCGAATCATCTTTGTTGCTCTTCTCTGCACTCTTTCTAGAGTCTTAACATCCTTTTTGCATTGTGGTGATCAAAACTGAATGCAGTATTCCAAGTGTGGCCTTACCAAGGCATTATAAAGTGGTATTAACACTTCACATGATCTTGATTCTATCCCTCTGTTAATGCAACCTAGAACTGTGTTGGCTTTTTTGGCAGCTGCTGCACACTGCTGGCTCATATTTAAATGGTTATCCACTAGGACTCCAAGATCCCTCTCACAGTTACTACTGTTGAGCAAGGTACCATATATACTGTACCTTTACATTTTGTTTTTCTTGCCTAAATGTAGAATCTTACTTTTTCACCTTTGAATTTCATTTTGTTAGATAGCGCCCAATGTTCAAGTCTGTCAAGATCCTTCTGTATCTTGAGCCTATCTTCTGGAGAATTGGCTACTCCTGCCAGTTTGGTGTCATCTGCAAATTTGATGAGTTCCCCATCTATCCCCTCCTCCTAGTCATTGATGAAGATGTTGAAGAGTACTGGGCCTAAAACAGAGCCTTGGGGTACTCCACTGCATACTTTCTTCCATGTAGATGCAGTTCCATTGAGCACTACATGTTGAGTGCGGTTGGTCAGCCAGTTTTGAATCCATCTAGTGGTGTTGCTGTCTAACCCACATTTTTCTACTTTATCTAGTAGTAGGTTATGGTCTACTTTATCAAATGCCTTACTGAAGTCCAAGTAAATTATATCAACAGCATTCCTCTGGTCCATTAATTTTGTCACTTTGTCAAAGAATGCAATAAGATTAGTTTGGCATGATCTGTTTTTGACAAACCCACACTGGCTTTTGGTTATTACTTTGTTTGCTTCTAGGTGTTTGCTGATTCATTGCTTGATTATCTTTTCCAGAATCTTCCCTGGTATTGAGGTCAGGCTGATAGGTCTGTAGTTTCCTGGATCTATTTTTTCCCCTTTTTTTGAAGATTGGAACTACATCAGCTCTTTTCCAGTCCTCTGGCAGTTCTCTGGTGCTCCAGGATCTTTGAAAGATATAGTTCAGTGGTTCTGAGATCTCGTCTGCCAGTTCCTTCAGAACCTTGGGGTGTAATCCATCCGGTCCTGGTGATTTGAACTCATCTAGGGTGTTCACTTACCATTTTCTTCCCTATTTTAACTTGTGTTCCTAATACATTTTTTGTGATGCTGTTTTCCCTTCCCCTGGAGTCGGGAGGGAATGGAGATTTTGCAATATCCTTCCCCTGGAGTGGGGAAGGAATGGAGATTTTGCAATAACCTTCCCCTGGAGTGGGGAGGGAATGGGGATTTTGCAGTATCCTTCCCCTGGAGTGGGGAGGGAATGGAGATTTTGCAGTAACCTTCCTCTGGAGTGGGGAGGGAATGGGGATTTTGCAATATCCTTCCCCTGGAATGGGAAGGGAATGGAGATGTTACACTATCCTTCCCCTGCTACGCCCACCAAGCCACGCCCACCAAGCCATGCCCACAGAACTGATAGTAATTTTTTTTAATCCCACCATTGATTTTGGGGTCATGTGATCACCATTTGCAATCTTCCCAGCAGACAAGCAAAATCAATGGGAAAAACCAGATTTGCTTAATGACCAAGGGATTCACATAACAACTGTGGCAAAAAGATCATAAAATCTGACAGGACTCCCATAACCAACCACTTTGTCTAGCAACAGAAATTCTGGCTCCAGTGGTGGTTGCAAGACGGGAACCGCCTGTACTGAAGAACGGAGTGAAGCAGGAATTCTCTGCTAGCTTCATCTCTCAGTTCCGTACAGTTTAAGTACTTTGCATCCACATTAACAACTGATTGCCCCTTCTTCCTTCCTTACAACTCTTAAATTTTCCCCCAAAGCATCTTTCTTTCTAACCCGCAGGAATATTAATTGCCATTTCATTAGACTCGTTGGAAAGGGGATATTGGGAATTTACAATAGCAATTTCTAATTACACTTTAAAGTTAATCAGAGATTGAAGCAAGAAGAGAAAATACTGAAAGCTTACTCCCCTCCTAATTAGCATAACGGCAATTTAGAGGGTGGGGAAACCCAATATATCACCAATAACTTTTCCCACACGGGTCCCGAATAAACTTTGCCACTTGAGGAAATCAATTAAAGCTTTCTTGATTGCACAATATATGCAGATTTACTGATTCCATTTTGTTTTGCCTTTTTCATAGCAAATGCTTTACCAAGAATAGAAAAATCTGACTAGTATACGCCATTTTATAGTGTTTACCAATGGTCAGGTCCAATTTTCAAAATATCTGTAAAACTGCAAGTGTAATAATGGCATTTGAGCTCATATTTTACATCAGCCTCAGCTAACAGGGTGACTGTTTTCTAAATTCCAGAAGCTGGATGCATCCCTTCATTGTAACGTCTTACCATCATCAATAATGAGCCTTATGGCAGAAATGAGCCGAGGTGGCGCAGTGGTTAGAGGCAGGTACTGCAGGCCACATTAGCTGACACTGATCTGCAGGTCAGCGGTTCAAATCTCACCGGCTCAAGGTTGACTCAGCCTTCCATCCTTCCGAGGTGGGTAAAATGAGGACCCAGATTGTTGGGGGCAATGTAAATATATACATTGCTTACTGGTGTAAACCGCTTAGAGAGTGCTTGCACTGTGAGGCGGTATATAAATACCTTACGCAACCAGACTTGAAATCCTGGGCTTAGAAAGCTTAGAACTACGTCGCCTTCGGCACAACCTAACCATAGCTCATAAAATTATCTGCTACAACGTCCTTCCTGTCAATGACTGCTTCAGCTTCAACCACAACAATACACGAGTACACAACAGATACAAACTCAGAGTGAACCGCTCCAAACTTGACTGTAGAAAATATGACTTTAGCAACAGAGTGGTAAATGCCTGGAATTCACTACCTGACTCTGTGGTTTCGTTCACCAAACCCCCAAAACTTTACCCTTAGACTGTCCACTGTTGACCTCACCCGATTCCTAAGAGGCCAGTAAGGGGTGTGCATAAGCGCACCAGCATGCCTACCGTCCCTGTCCTAATGTTCCCTCTTATCAGTACTCATCTTATGTATATAAACAATGTTATATCTATGTATATTACCAACACGTACTTGACAAAAATAAATAAATAAAATAAAAATAAAATAAATAAATGTCACTAGTAAATAAAATAAATAAAAAAAAGATGAAAGGGAAAGTTGATCTGGCATTCTCATTGTGAATGAGAATGTTTAAGAGAAGAGAGACAAAAAGAAAATAAATGCTGAAGCTATTGAAAGATGTGAAGATTTCTGTTTAAGATTTTCTTCCATCTCTGATTGATTTTCATTCAGCCCAATGCAACAATGACTTTCATTCTCCTGCCGGCTGGGGAATTCTGGGAGTTAAAGTCTACATATCTTAAAGTTGCAAAGCTTGAGAAATGCTGCATTGGAGTCTATTCACCCTTGCAGCCCATACTGGCTGTTGGCTTATGTTGATCAATTTATGTTGAACAATTTTTCATGTTCAGTTGCTGGACAAGACGATCTCATCCAAAGATAGGTGGTTTTTTTATGTATCTTTGTAGGAGAGAGATGTAGGAGAGTTTTGGTCACCACACTACAAAAAAGACATTGAAACCCTAGAGAAAGTGCAGAAGAGAGCAACCAGGATGATAAAGGGTCTGGAAAATAAAACATACAAAGAGTGGTTGCAGGAACTGAGCTTGGCCAGTCTGGCAAAGAGAAGGACCAGGGGTGACATGATAGCAGTGCTCTAATACTTGAGGGGATGCCACAGAGAGGAGGCGGTCAGGCTGTTCTCTATGGCACCAGAAAGCCAAACAAGGAACAACGGATGGAAGCTGACCAAGGAGAGATTCAACCTGGAAGTGAGGAGAAACTTTCTGACGGTGAGACCGATCAACCAGTGGAACAGCTTGCCAGCGGAGGTCGTGAGAGCCCCAACACTTGCGACCTTCAAGGGGAGACTGGACTGCCATCTGTCTCAAATGGTGTAGGAACTCCTGCTTGAGCAGGGGGTTGGACTAGATGACCTACAAGGTCCCTTCCAACTCTAATAATAAATCTAAATAAATCTAAAATCAGAAGGAGCCGAGGTGGTGCAGTGGTTAAAGAGCAGCACTGCAGTTCAGCTGTTCAGCTGTTCAAATCTCACCAGCTCGTCTGACTTCCTAGCTCTTGACTCTTCTCACTGAATCTAACCAAGATTTTGAGTCACATTTTGAGTGAGTCTCACATCTTTAATATCTGCTATGAATACTATTTACAGAAAAGACCACTGCTGCCCACATAAAGAGCAATGAATCTAATACAGATTGTATATTTTTAAATAAACAAGTAAATTTAAAACAGTTAGTCCCTTTTAATAATTTAAACAATAGAGTCAAAAGACGAACAGAGGTAGATGCAAACAATACAAAATGCTTGCATCTACCTCGGTTCCTGTTTTGATTGTATTGTTTAAACAAGTACATGTTAATTTCAGGCTAACAAAGCCAGGTAGATCTCAAATAACAAAATTTTAATAATTTAGTAGTCAATATTTTACTTAGCCATTGCAAAACAGAGCCAATAGAAAATGCTTAATAAAATTAGACCTCTAATCAGTACAGACAGAAGAAATGGACTCATAGGTAACTGATTCATGAATATTCAGTAATTTCACAAAGACATAATGGAAACAATAATTCATAAAAGCAGTCTGTGATAATCTAAGCAATAATAACCAGAGGAATATTTATGAAAAGAGGACAATCATTAAAATAGTCCTAACAAGTCAGTAAAGATTATTATTCTAATCCAGTGTTTCCCAACCTTGGCAACTTGAAGATGTCTGGACTTCAACTCCCAGAATTCCCCAGCCAGCATTCGCTGGCTGGGGAATTCTGGGAGTTGAAGTCCAGACATCTTCAAGTTGCCAAGGTTGGGAAACACTGTTCTAATCCAATATTACACTCTAGGTCGCACAGCAATGAGGAACATGAGCTGAATAGGAAAAAGGTAGGACATGCGCCTGGAAACCAAATGTAGGTTAATTCGCTCTATCGTGTTCCCTGTAGCTATGTAAGGTTGTGAAAGTTGGAGCTTAAAAAAGCAAGACAAGAAAATCTACTCATTTGAGCTGTGGTATTGGTGTAGGCTCCTGGGCATTCCTTGGAGAGCAAAGGTGACTAATAAGCAAGTACTGGAATGCATAACACCAGACATTCACTGGAAGGAAAGATTACAAAACTACATTTCACTTATTTTGACCATGTCATGTGGAGGAATTCACTGGAAAAAGCAATGATGTTTGGAAGGTAAAAGGAAACTAGGCCACCAAAGAACACAGTGGCTGGACACCATCAAAGCTGGCATCAACCAGAGCATAGAACAGTCTATGGAGATTCTTAGTCATCCAGGTCATGGTTGTCCCAAAGATGTTTTTTCAAGAGGCAACTGGACTTCCTGGTTTTTTTTCTTTGAAGTTGTTTCACTTCTCATCCAAGAAGCTTCTTCAACTGAAGAAACTTCTTCTTGGATGAGAAGAGAAATGTCTTCAAAGAAAAAAAAAACCAGGAAGTCCAGTTGCCTCTTGAAAAAGCACCTTTGGGGCAGAGCACAGAACAACTCAAAGAAGCAGTGCAAGATCGGAAGATGGGGAAAGACCTGGCTCATAAAATCACCAAGAGTCGGACACAACGGAATGGATAACACACACCATCAACATCATCAGTAAGACTTGGCGGAAGTCAATTTAAGAAGATACTCAAGAAAATCTTTAGTCAGATATGAACTTGAACTTTGTGGGGAAATTGACATGTCATTTGGGCAATAGCAAAAGTTAGCAGAGTTTCTCTTCTTCAAGCACATAGCATCACCCCAAGATTACAATGAACAATGCTTACTTTTCAGGGAGGCATCCAAGTCACAGAAGGCAATCTGTGCAGGCAAGAGATCAGTGCAAGAACCCTGGGGCTAAGCGTTCTTCTTTAGCAATTCTGCTTCACCATGCAGCCTGAATGCCTAACTTCTCTCCATGAAGCATCACCCATCAGCCCCAAGCTAGACTAAGCCAGAAAGGTTGTAAGGCATCCATCAGAATTCATAATGGACAGTTCCTCCTGATTCTTGAAGGACAGGAAATGGTGTCAATATGATTACTGCCCTTCAAGACTCAGGAGGAACCTGGCATTTTAGCAATAGCAATAGCCCTTAAACTTATATACCGCTTTACAGTGCTTTACAGCCCTCTCTAAGCGGTTTTACAGAGTCAGCATATTGCCCCCAGCATATTATTTTATTTATTATTTATTAAATGTATATGCCATTATATATTGGGTCCTCATTTTAGCCACCTCGGAAGGATGGAAGGCTGAGTCAACCTTGAGCCTGGTGAGATTCAAACTGCCAAATTGCAGGCAGCCAGCAGTCAGCAGAAGTAGCCTGCAGCACTGCACTCTAGCCATTGGGCCGCCGTGGCTCATACATTTTCCTCCTAAAAATGCAAAACATGTTAAACTTTTAAGTGGCAGAAAGATCATCAGATCCCTTACTATCATCATGGAGAATGGGAATGCCAGTAACTTACAAATTTGGTGGTGAGGATAGGAGGCAGCCGATGTTAAGGGGGGCAATCCCCCGTATTAGAGGTCAATGGATCTTTGCTTCTTTTTGAAGTCATTCTCATTAGAAAATAAAACCGAGATTCAAAATCTAATTAACAAAATATTTATTTCAGTAGAAAAGTAATAAAAAGAATCCTTAATAAGCTACATCTTATCGGCTAATGAAAAGTCACATCTGCCTTCAGCAGAAATGGAGGAAGAGAAAGAAGGAGTTGACTCCTGGAATGCACGCATGCGTAGTAAAATATATCACATGTCTGCTTGACCATAAATACAAGAAACAGTAGAAAACATAGAGATGCACAAACTGGCAATATTCACATCGTGACAGCCGACAGCACCACTTACTCTGTGTCAAGCCTGGAAGCCATCTTGGGCATTGGATCTTCAGGCCTGCCACATTTAGTCTGTGGGAAACTGGGAGGGGGGATTGGATGGTGCTGGGGAGATGTGTAGTCATAATAACATTCCTTTCTCTGAGAGTCAAGGACACTCTGCCCTGCACCTGGAGGGGTGTGACTGGGAGGCATCTCCAGTTGGGATGGTGCCTTGATTGGTCCATGTGATGGGCATGTGGGTGCTGGGGCAGGGACTTGGACTTTCCTTTGGATGGGGAAAACCTGGAAGCTTTCAGATTTACCAATACTTTCTGCCAATATGACATCTCTAATAAAATGGAACTTTGAGGAACTTATTTCATTGGGGGTGTTACTTGGCACCCTGAGACTCTGTTTTGGTGGGGCAATCTGCAACTCCTCAGTTCAGGAAATAAAAATTGTCCCTCCCTCATTGTAAACCATATGAAATTATCTAATAATTTAGCAGCAATAAGGGGCTTCCATCATCTCCCACCTCATCCCAGCCCTGCTCTTAATCATATCCAGGTGTTTCAGATTCTTTCTATCTAAAACAACCTTTGTATAATGAGACAAACTTACACCCTATTATAACCTGCCAAGCAGAAATGGATTAATCTATTAAGTCCTGCTCTGTCTGTTTCATCTTCATGATCACCTCCGATGACTTGAATCAAATCTTTTCCAACATGGCGATCTCCTCTTCATCAGGCAGCCAGTCCCCTTCTCCTTTGTGATTGGGTTAATAGTTTTTTAATCTCTGTTTAATTACTCATTAATAACCCAGTTCCTCATGCATCCTTTTTCTCAAATGTGTATGCATGAGTGCCCAAAGAGGCACAATCCGGCTGATGCAGACTATTGAATCAATGTTTATTTTGATTTCCTGGAATTCCTTAGATGTATTATTTACCCTAAAACCTTAAAACTCATCTCATATTCTTTCTGGGAAAGGTCAGTCATAATATCAAATTGTAGAGAATCTTTGCCAGCATTCTCAAAAATCCAATCAATATTTATTCCCTTCCCTTATGTTTTGCTGGTGATAGATCCCAGAAGTTGAATTTGAGTTGAAGTAGACAGTAATTTTGAACAATCGTAATCATCTATGAGTTCCTTATTTTTTCTCTCTCTCTCTTCTGGTATATAGGACAGTCTTCTACCTAATCCTTAAAAATAAAGATTGTTCTGCATTTGCATTTTATTTCAGATCAAATCAGTTTATTATGGCTATGGGGCAAGATATAATAAAACACTCAATAGTAAAACTGTTACACAAACACACACATGAAAAACAGTTAAGTATAATAAGCCCTAAAATAATTAAGGATATATACAGTAAAATGTAATGGAATAAATATAATATTATAAGAAGTGATGTGTAAATGAATATCAAGACTTTATTAATGGTGCGATATATTGTACAAACAGTAGCACAAAACTGGGTGACTTGAGAAGGTATTTTTGAATTTTTGTCTGAAAAAAGGAACAATAAGTAGAAAACACACTCACTAACTCAGTAACTTCTTCAAATGACATAAATCAATGCCTGCCTACAATCCTTACATACGGAGCAGCATAACAGCACATGTTAGAGTTCCAATTGAATTACATGGACATAACCAAAGATAGATAGGAGAACCCTTAAAAAGGGACTCAGAGATAGATAGTTGATAATAGATAGATGATGATAGATAGATAGATAGATAGATAGATAGATAGATAGATAGAGAGAGAGAGAGAGAGAGAGAGAGAGAGAGAGAGGGGGGGGGGGAGGGGGGGAGGGATAATAGGCAGGCAGGCAGGCAGGCAGGCAGGCAGGCAGGCAGGCAGGAAGGAAGGAAGGAAGGAAGGAAAGAAGGAAGGAAGGAAGGAAGGAAGGAAGGAAGGAAGGAAGGAAAGAATTTTAACCTAACCCAATCAAAGAACAAAGATCACTCATCTCAAATGACATTTCCTTCTCCAAATAACAACTAGTTGGGATTTTTGCTGCTGATTTTTCAAGCAAAACCAAGAAGGTAAGAGAAAAAATAAGCCTCGGTTCTATAAAAGGGTGTCATTGATCTTGGCCATTATGCTTTTACAAGAAGTATTCAGAATTCCATCTCAGTTTCCTTGGAAACCCTTCAGACACATTATTGTTTCCTCGAGTTTTAAAAATAATTTTATTGAGTTTTTAAAATTCCTTTAAAACAACTTAAATGACAGTCCCCATATGTCAACCGTGGAACTATATTACTATTGCAATAAACCAGTCCATGTTGTCATATGATTTGTACACCTCTGAGAACCTGGCAAGGACATTAAATGGATTTTTCTGGCCTCTAGTGAATCACAAAGAGCTGGGATACATTTATGATGAAGAAGCAATGAGGCAAAAAAAAAAAGGACATTTCCAGTATTTTATGTCAAGATACAGGAATGCATGACATGTTTTGATTAATAAATAAAATGATTAACACAAGAACACATGCATTAGACTTTAATATTGATGGCCAAAATGACGAGAATTGTTGTGCCTTATGCTGCAGGCATCATTTTGATTTTCAGTTCTTTTGATTGGAGAAACCTATTCAGCTCTATAAGACATACTCAGCAAGTAGCTTAAGCTTAACAATAAGGAAGTTTAGGAAACTGTGATGGGATGATATTATTTTTCAATACTTGTGTGCAAAATTTTAGAATTCCTAATGGATTATTGGGAGAAAGCTTAGGAACCCATGAAGCTCAGTGTGCATCCAGTCACAGAACTGACATGTTTACCAGCACCATTAGTTTTAGAAGTCAGTGTCTTATTATCAAACAATACCATATTAACTCATTTGGATTGTTGGAAGAAATTTCCTGGGTTCGATCCCCAGCTGGGAAGCAATCACCAGCGCTGAGGAGGAATTGACACTTAATTCTTTAATTTAGGAAGGCAAGAAGCAGACACAAGTGACACAGCTCAAGCGTTCCTGGCTTGCAAGCAGTTTGGGATCCTGTATTCCTGCCTTAATGGGTTAATCCTGTGCCAGGACTGGTCTTTCCTATCTTGCCTTAATGGGTTAATTGTTCTGCCCCAGCTACGGACCAGAGAAAACGTAGCACACATGAAATTTGTTCAAACCTATATTTAATTGATTAACAACTACTAATAAACTGGCTTAGTAGTGTTCACACACAAACAAATCTTTTTTTTTTATTGAAAAAGTTTTATTAGTACAAAGTACAAATTTTTTTTAAATTCCCCCCCCCTTCCCCCCACCCCCCTCCCTCCCCTACCCCGACTTCCCAGAAAGAACACAGGATATAATCTTCAAATAACCATAAACTAACATATACTAACAAGACATAAATTCTATTATAAAAACCATTTTAAAATTCTAACCATATATCATTATTAAACTATATATATCTTCTTAATCTGATACTTTTTTTGAATATAATCAGTCCATCTACTCCATTCCAATATATATCTTTCGTTTGAATGATCTTTTAAGTATGATGAAATTCTTGCCATCTCCGCCAGGTGTGTAACTTTTATTGTCCATTCCTGAATAGTAGGTATATCTTCTTTCTTCCAATATTGTGCTACCAACAATCTGGCAGCCGTTATCAAGTTCAAGATCAATTTAGTCTCTATTACAGTACAGTCCATAATTATTCCCAGCAAGAAAAACTGTGGTGTAAACTTAATTTTTTTCTTCAAAATATTCTGTATAATCCACCATATTTTAATCCAAAAAGCCTTAATTTTCCTACAAGACCACCAAACATGAAAATAAGTTGCATCTTCACATTCACATCTCCAACATTTAGGTTGTAAATTTGGATACATACAAGCTAGTTTCTTTGGGTCAAAATGCCATCTATAAAACATTTTATAGAAGTTTTCTCTTAAATTTTGAGCTTGCGTAAATTTCACATTTCTAACCCATATATTCTCCCATGTTTCCATCATTATAGGTTCACCAATATTTTGAGCCCATTTAATCATACAATCCTTAACTAGCTCTGTTTCAGAATCTAATTCCACTAATACATTATATAATCTCTTTATATGCATAGGTCCTTTATTCTTTATTTGATTTATCAAGTTGTCATCTTGCTGCGAAATACCTGCTTTTGAGTCCTCTTTCCATCTGGCCTGCAATTGCCCATATTGAAACCAAGACTTAATTATTCCTTCTTCTTTTAGTTGCTCCATTGATTTTAATTGTAACCTCATTCCCTCTATATAAAGAAACTCTTTATATGTAATCTTATCTGGTTTTTGCTCTGTATTTATATTCTCTATCGCATGCCTCGGCACTGTCCATATGGGTAATTTATCATTTAATTTACATTGATATTTCTTCCAAACACGTAATAGAGCATTTCTTAATATATGACTCTTAAAGGTTTTATCTACTTTTTTATTATACACTAAATAAGCATGCCATCCATAAAATAAGCCATACCCTTCTATATTTAATGACCTCTCTTCCGTCAGGTTAATCCAATCCGCAATTGCTGAGAGGGTAGCTGCTTCATAATACAGTCTTAAGTTAGGCATTTTTAATCCTCCCCTTTCACGTGAGTCTTGCATTATTTTCTGATTTACTCTCGGTTTTTTCCCAGCCCAAATAAATTTATTAATACCCTTTTGCCATTCTTTCAAATTATCATCCTTTTTAAGTATGGGAATTGTTTGAAAAAAAAATAAAAACCTAGGTAAAACATTCATTTTTACTACAGCTATCCTGCCCAGCAAGGACAACTGTAGCTTTTTCCAATTTTCCAAATCTTTCTGTATTTTTTGCCATAATATTTCATAATTGTGTTGATAAAGTTTCGTGTTTATTGACATAATATTAACCCCCAAGTATTTGACCTTTTTGACTATTTCATATCCCGTAACCCTTTCTACTTTTTCCTCTTGATTTCTGGTCATGTTTTTAACTATTATTTTAGTTTTATCTACATTTATTTTAAGACCAGCTACTTGTCCATAAGAGTTGATGATATCCATCAGGCCTATAATTGATTGATATGGCTGAGTTACAGTAACTACTAGATCATCCGCAAACGCTCGTAGTTTGTATTCTTCTCCTCTTATTTTAATACCTTTAACTATTTCAGATTCCCTTATTTTATTAAGTAAAATCTCTATAGACAAAATAAACAAAAGAGGTGATAGAGGACATCCTTGTCTGGTTCCTTTCTCTATATTAAAATTGTTTGTTAATTCACCATTAATTATTATTTGAGCAGTCTGTTTTTGATATATTGCCTTAATAGATTGTGTAAAGTATTTTCCAAGGTGCATCTTTTCTATTAATTTTAATAAAAATTTCCAATTCAATCTATCAAAAGCTTTTTCAGCATCCAAGAATACCAGTGCAGCGGGTATCTGATTATTCCTCCCCAAGTACTCTAATAAATTAATTATGTGTCGTACATTACTCTTCATTTGTCTACCTTCTATGAAACCAGTTTGATCTTGGTGGATCAGTTGTTGCATAAGTATCATTAATCTGTTGGCTAATATTTTGGCAAAAATTTTATAATCCGTGTTTAACAATGAAATTGGCCTATAATTTTTAGGGTCAGTGTGATCTTGATTCTCTTTCGGGATCAAAGAGATAAAAGCTGTTTTCCAAGTTGGGGGTACTTCTCCTCCTTGCTGTATAGTATTAAATAACACCTTCAGAGGCTCCACCATTTCATTCTGTAAGTTTTTATAATAAACAGCTGTTAATCCATCTGTACCTGGAGCCTTTCCCAATTTTAGCTGTTTAATGACCGCCAATATTTCCTCTGAGGTTATAAGTTGATTCAAAATTTCAATCTGCTCCATGGAAGCTATATGTATATGACCATTTCGTAAATATCCATCAATATCTTCCTCTTTAATCTCCTCCCCCTTGTACAACCCTGAATAGAATTCTAAGAAAGACTTTTTAATCATTTCACAATCAAAAACTTCTTTCCCTTTATACTTAACTTTTTCTACTACTCTTAATTTCTGTTTTTTCCTTAACATATAAGCCAACCACCTGCCCGGCTTATTTGCATTACAAAAAGTGTTATGTTTGGCATATTGTAAATTAGTTGCAATTTGGTCTGCCATTAACATATTAAATTGAGCTTTTAGTAAATTAATTGTTTCTTTAATTTTCTTATCTGTTGGCTTAGAAATCAAAGCCTTCTCTTGTTTCTTAATTTCTTCCTCCAGTCCTTTTCTTTTAAATTCCTTCTTTCTTCTATATTTATTATTCAAATATATTAAAACACCTCTCATATAAGCCTTACTTGCATCCCATACCATCTGAATTGATGTGCCTTTCTGCATATTCATAACAAAAAATTCATTCATAAATTTTTTACACTCTCTTACATTATCTTCATATCTAAACAAATTATCATTTAACCTCCAAGATTTTCTTAGTCCGTACCCAAATTCCATTTCCAGCCAGACAGGGCTATGGTCGGACAATCCCCTCGTATATATTTTTGTTCTCTTCACCCTGGAAAAAAGATCGTTAGTAATTAAAATAAAGTCAATCCTGGAAAGAGATTGATGTCTATCTGAATAGAAAGTAAAATCCTTTTCTGTAGGGTTTCTTTCACGCCATATATCTCTCAAATCCCAGTCTTCCATCATCTCAAAAAAGGATTTAGGCAATTTTGCTCTTGCAAAGATGTTTTGCTTGGGACCCTTCTTGTCTTTCTTGACATCCAAGACGCCATTCCAGTCCCCTGGAATGCCAAAGCAGTCTTTTCTTGAAAAAAACCAGCTGTTAATTAAGCAGCATTAACAGCTGGCATAAATCCATAAAGTCATAAAGCAAAGATAAGTAATTAGTCCTGGATATCTCAGTAAGCTTGGCCAGATGCCTGGAATCAGTCCACAAGAAGTAAGCCAAAACAGATAAGCGGAACAGAGGTTTTCCAAACAAGAGGCAGATGAACAAACTATCAAACATTTCCTGCAGAGTTTTTTCCATCTTCGTCATTCCTTAAGTAGGCTTGGGGAGTGGCCAATTAGCCCCAAGCCTTACTCCCGAGGAGACCTCCTCCTGAGTAGCCATTCCTGCCTTTTGGCAGCTCTGCGTGCCCATGCATTAAGAAGAGGCTCCTCCTCTTCTTCCTCATCACTGATGTGAGGTGCTGAAGGTTCCGAAGGCCCTGGCTGAACCTCCGCCTCTGGCAGCGAGTCCTCGCCAACCTCCTCACTGTCCGACTCAGGAGCCAGCTGCACAGGCCGCTTGTGCATCACCTCATCGGCCTCGTCTCGGATGGGATCCGCTACCAGTTGCATGGGCTGCTGGTGGGTCACAACATTAATCCTGTCAGGGGGCAGGAAAAAGGGAGTTCTGGTTTTCCCTTGGTGAGTTATTTTTAGGTTGGGTTTGAGTATTTTCTGGATTGGCTTTGTTATTTCTAGTAATAGCTTTTGGTAGTCTGCCCAGACTTGCAATTATCTCCTGAGCCCTTGCCTCCTGGTCTTTACTTTGCTAAGGGAAAAGGCTGTTTTTATTTTCTGCACTGTTTCAGGGGTTCCTGGCATTGTCTTCTTTGGGATGCACTTCCCACAGGAAAAATAATAAAGTGAAAATAAAAGCCAGAGATGCAACCAATGGTGGGCTTCAGATAATTTACCTACCGGTTCATCCAGTACTGAAAATGTGAGCGTGTGCCTTCCGTGCACGTGCTTTGCTTGCATGCGCGGCTTGCACATACGCGCGCAGCTTAGAAAACGTGGCTAAATTGGACGGCATAGTGCCGGGGGGGGGCGGCCAGGCCCACCATCAGGTCGCTACTTCCGGTTCACCCGAACCAGTCCAAACTGGCTGAATCCCACCTCTGGATGCAACATAAATCAAAACATTGTCATAATAACTGACCAACATCATCACAAAGAGCGGAGATAAAACCCTAGTGTGGCACCCACTGTCACTCCGCTGGAACCAAAAGTATATTGAGATAAAAGAGATTTAAGCTGTTTCCAGAACTGGCATCAGAGATTCCTTCAATACTGGTCTCCTATCTGAAAAAATATACAAGAATATAAAATGGCACCAGAATAATTAGAATACCTGATTGACAGTTCCAAGCTCCGAGATGGGTCAATCCTTTGCGGAACCCATCTATCCCTGGTTATCCTTAGCAATAGCAATAGCACTTAGACTTATATACCGCTTCACAGTGCTTTACAGCCCTCTCTAAGTGATTTACAGAGTTCAGCATATTGCCCCCAACAATCTGGGTTCTCATTTTACCGACCTCAGAAGGATGGAAGGCTGAGTCAACCTTGAGCCTGGTGAGATTTGAACAGCTGAACTGCTGAACTAGCAGTCAGCTGGAGTAGCCTGCAGTAGCTGCATTTAACCACTGTGCCACCTCGGCTCCTCCTTGAAGAAACGGAGGGGATGACACTCATGCACACTAAAGCTGCTTCTTTTTCTTCTATCACTCAAAGCTATAATTTGCTGCCTTAAAGGAATCACAGTAGTGTGATGGTATTTTCATTTCTTCCTCATGTTTATTGTGTCCATGTCATGAGCAGAAGACAAAGCCAACTCTGAGTCACCTTCTCATCCTAATGATATGATCTGCAGAGGTGGAAAGCTTTTTTTGCCCCCAATCAAGCATTCCTGAACCCTGGGCAAAGTCATTCTTGGAGTTATGAAGTACTCAGCAAAGCTCCTCTGCCCAACCTTATGTCATTTCTGGAAGCCATTATTTCTGTTTGCTTCAACTGCCACATATTTTAGCCTGGGAAATTGGGAGGGGTTTTTTTTTGTTGTTGTTGGAGCGGTAGAAACTTAGTCATAACAAAATTCTTTACTCAAGGACAAATGTTCACACTGCACCTATGTGGACACTGTATCCAGTTGAGTGTGAACATTTGATTGGACCATGTGATGAGCTTGTGGGTGTGGGGCAGGGTTGTGGACTTTCAACTGGGTGGGGAAACCCTGGAAGTTTTCAGATTCAGGTTTCCCCAGATGTGCCAACATGACATCTCTAATAAATTGGAACTTTGAGGAACTTCTAGCCTTGGAATTTTATTTCATTGGGGGTGTTTCCTGGAATGCTGACACCTTATTTTTTAAACTTTAGAACTATTTCAATATTTTCTTCTTTTTAAATTTTTTTTATTTATTTCATTTATATAACATCTAAAAATTCAATTTCCATCAAACAGTGTGTGGTCTGGGTACAATTGTTTTTAAGCAGTCATAATCCAAATATTTACAGTAATATTCATCACAATCACATTGATAATATAATAACAATAATATTTAACATTATCTACCTTAACGAATCTCCATTTTAACATTTCCTTTTTTTAATGTCTCCTCATTTGTAACTTCAGTTTCTGTTATCTAACCATTGATAAAATAGGTCTGATATCAAAAAAATATTCAGTTTCTTCTTTATTCTTAATAGTGTTAGTCTATTCATTTCTGCACATTCTAATATTTTCTTAATTACACTCTCATCTGTCAGAATTTCATAATTCTTCCATTGTTGTGCAAATACAATTCTGGCTGCAGTTAGAACATGTAAAACCAATATATTTATTGCTTTAATCATATTAACAAATATCTCCCCAAAGTTCATATATTTTAATTGTAATAACATAAATTGCCAATTAACATTGTCAAATGCTTTCTGTGCATCTAGAAACATCAACGCCATATGTTTTCCCGGTTGTATTTCATAATACTCCAATGTGTTTAAAATCATTCTCATATTGTTTTTAATCTGTCTGTTTGGCAAGAATCTATTCTGGTCTAAATGTGTAAATTCATTCAAGTACTTTTTTAATCTCTCTGCTAATATCAAAGCATATATTTTATAGTCCACATTCACTAAAGATATTGGCCCTATAGTTCTTTATCTGCGTTAAATCTGAATCACGTTTCAGTATAAGAGTGATGTTTCCTTCCATCCATGAATTTGGTATTTTTGCTTCTAGCAGTACTTTACTATAAACTGCCAACATCACTGGGCTTAATATCTCTTCTAGTTGTTTATAAAATTCTGCCGATAGCCCATCTGGCCCTGGTGTTTTATTATTCTTTTGTCTCTTAATCGCTTCTGTCAATTCCATCATGGTTATACATTCATTCAACATATCTTTAACTGTTTCAGGTATTTTAGGGAGTTCAAACTGTTCCAAATATTATTGTATTTTATTTTCCAGGATTTTCTCCTTATCATACAGTTTTTCATAGTTCTCATAGTTCTCTTTTATTATAGGTTTTTTTTCTCCTCATTCTGATAATGGAGGGTCCCTCATTCATCAGGATGGAAAGATAACAAAAAACTTTTAAGTCTGAGCATTTTCACTTCATACAAGGCCATTGCATCGCTACAGGAAGCTCTGTACCTCCGATGCATTGAACTCAAAAGGGTACACTTTTGATGTAAAAGGAGACAGAATATTTTTTTTCATATAAAAATGATACTGTATTTACTATCCATGTATTTATCACCGTGATTTCCATCCTACCTTCCACATTAATCATAATCATCCCCTTAAAGTGGCTCCCCCTTAACTATAATAATTGAAAAGAAAATAAGTAAGCATCACTTGAAAACAAATTGCCACTATCTTTCCCACAGTTGGTAGTAATAGCATAGAAGGAGGCAAAAGTTCATTTGATCCTCTGTTTTCATGTAGGGTGAAGGAAAGAAGAAGTCCACCTTCCCCATCACCTATGGCTCTCTAGTAATCCATAGTAGAAAAGCCCCCCAAAAATCTAGTTGTCTTCAGCTGAATATCACCCATATTAAAGATATGCACAAAATAGAAAGTGTGCTTTGCTTCAACCATAGAACCATACATTTCTATTTGGAACGTGACAAGAAGATCCTGAAACCAAGTCTTGGAAAGTACATATTTTCTTTTAAGTTTGCATTGTTCAAGGAACTTTTTAAAAATTTAATTCATCAAGCATGTATTAGATCAGAGGTCTTCAAACTTGGCAACTTTAAGACTTGTGGACCAACTCCCAGAATTCTCCAGCCACCTATGCTGGCTGGAGAATTCTGGGAGTTGAAGTTCACAAGTCTTAAAGTTGCCAAGTTTTGGGACCCCTGTATTAGATAACAGATATAAGTATAAACATGATTATGAATACATGAAATAGATACAAATAAAAGGGAATATTAGGACAGGGACGGTAGGCATGCTGGTGCACTTATGCATGCCGCTTAAAGACCTCTTAGGAATGGGATGAGGTCAACAGTAGACAGTCTAAGGTTAAAGTTTTGGGGGTTTGGGGAAGAAACCACAGTGTTAGGTAGTGCATTCCAGGCATTGACCACTCTTTTGCTGAAGTTGTATTTTCTGCAATCAAGTTTGGAGTGGCTTACCATACGTTTGTATCTATTATGTGCTCGTGAATTGTTGTGGTTGAAGCTGAAGTAGTCATTGACAGGTAGGACATTGTAGCAGATAATTTATGTACTACGCATAGGTCGGATCGAAGACGGCGAAGTTCTAAGTTGTCTAAGCCCAAAATTTCAAGTCTGGTGGCATAAGGTATTCTGTTGTGAGCAGAGGAGGGGAGGACTCTTCTCGTGAAATATCTCTTCGATTGTATTAATGTCTGATATGCAGTGTGGGTTCCAGACAGGTGAACTGTATTCAAGAATTGGTCTAGCAAAAATTTTGTATGCCCTAGTTATTTATCTATAAAACTATTATCTAGATTTGTCTCCTGAAGCTTCTTTTGGTGCTTCATCTCCTAGAAATGTTCTAAGCCTAGGGGCCTTCCAGGATGTCTATGAAGGGCTGCAGAGGTGCAATCCTATTTAAGACCACAGCCACTTCTTCATTCCAAGCAGCAACTAAGTGTTTGAATATATATCAATAGAAGCTGCATCAGAACCCCAGGAAGAGCCCCAAATTCCTTCTGAAATCTGTTGGTCTACCCGGGGTGGACCAACAGATCAGGTCTAGTGTCCTGCTGCCACCATTCTAAGATGAAGTTGGATCTAACATGTGACATCTCCTGTGTGTGACAGCCATGGTAGTCATGAATTCTTGAATTGCCTCTGACTCCATGCCCAGAGAAGGAAAGTCAAATATTTGCAAAATCACAAGATACTCTACTGCTGACTTGGCCACAGCTTCATGGAGCTCAGGTGGGAAGCCACTTTTTTTTACAAAGGTGGCTGGGGTAGTAGCAGCAGAATAGCAGAGTTGAAAGGGACCTTGGAGGTCTTCTAGTCCAACTTCCTGTTCAAGCAGGAAAACTTATACCGTTTCAGACAAATGGTTGTCCGATTTCTTCTTAAGAAACTCCAGTGATGGAGCATCCACAACTTCTGCAGGCAAGTCATTCCACTCAGTGGTGGGTTGTAAATGATTTTACTACTGGTTTGTGCACATGCGACGCTTCTGCGCAGAAGCGTCACAGGCGGGTGGGCGTAGCATCCCAGGCAGGTGGGCGGAGCATCCCAGGCGGGTGGGCGGAACCTCCCGCTGCCAGCACTACCGGTTCTAAGAACCAATCCGAACCAGGAGCAACCTGATTCCACTGGTTAATTGTTCTCACTGTCAGGAAATTTCTCCTTAGTTCTAGGTTAGATCTCTCCTTGATTAGTTTCCATCCATGGCTTCTTATCCTTTGGAGAATAGGTTGCCCCCCCATCTTCTGATCCTTTCTGATCCCCAAAGTCTACAAACAGAGTCTCACACCAGTTAACTACAAGATGGTATCCTTAATCTCTTGGATGATCATAGCCACTGCGCTACCCCTGGCCTGGGATTTGAGCTGATGTCACATGTCTGAAAATTGGGTAGACATATCTCAAGACCATCTTCTCTCCCATCTCCATTCCCAGCCAGATCATCTTAATACACAGCAGGCTGGCTGTCACGGTTCCAAATAGTAATCAGAGTCCAAGGCAAAAAGTTCACCAAAGTTCCAATTTATTGCAGAAACCATGTTGGCAATGCATGGGAAAACCCAAATCTAATTTGTCTCCCAAGTTCCCCTTCAATAGGAAATGGGCACTCCTTGTTTCCCACCCCCATCCGGGTCATGTTGCCCACTAAACTTCTGCCAGCGTGGCAACCCCTCCTTGCAGGTGCTGGACAAAGATGACCTTGGAGAAGCCACAAAGAATGTGCTATCTGCCGCTTCTCATTCCCCCTCTCTGCATTCCCCCTCCCCACTTCTATGTAGAACGTTCTTCTGTGTAGAACGGTGGCAAACGATGCTTTGACACTGGCTCTTCAACCACCTTAGAGGACACTTGTATAGAACACACTGTCATTCAATTTCAGCTCTATGATTTTAATGAGAGCCAGGTTTACATAGTGATTAAAGGTACAAAATAATCAAAACACCAAATACAAACTTAATGATCATGACCTTGATGATGATCCTCACTCAGTAAAGGACCTCGAAGTACTCATCTCAAATGATCTGAGTGCCAGAGCCCACTGCAACTACATAGCAAAGAAGGCATTCAGAGTGGTTAACCTAATCTTGCGTAGCTTCTTCTCTGGTAACATTGTACTCTTAACCAGAGCATACAAAACATTTGCTAGACCGATCCTTGAATACAGCTCATCAGTCTGGAACCCACACTACATATCAGACATTAACACAATTGAGAATGTCCAGCGATACTTCACAAGAAGAGTATTACATTCCTCTGTTCACAACAGAATTCCTTATGAAACCAGACTTGAAATTTTGGGACTTCAAAATTTAGAACTCCGCCGCCTTCGATCTGACCTAAGTGTAGCTCACAAAATTATCCGCCTCAATGTCCTACCTGTTAACGACTACTTCAGCTTCAACCGCAATAATACACGAGCTCACAATAGATACAAACTTAATGTAAACCGCTCCAGACTTGATTGCAAAAAATTCGACTTCAACAACAGAGTGGTCAATGCCTGGAACACTTTACCTGACTCAATAGTTTCTTCCCCAAACCCCAAAAACTTCAACCTCAGATTATCTACCATCGACCTCACCCCATTCCTAAGTGGTCGGTAAGGGGCGTGCATAAGCGCACAATCGTGCCTACCGTTCCTGTCCTAATGTTCACATATAATCATACCTCTTTTACTCTTATTCATGCTTGTAATATTACATATATATTCAATCATGTTTTACTGTTTGTACTTTGCTTATAATCATTTATGCTTGACAAATAAACAAATACAAATACTGGCTTAGAAGCTGGGCGAGGGTGGTTGTAGTCTTGCCTTAAGCAAGAAAAGCAACTGGGTCAGTTCTCTCTCCCTGCTGTGGGAAGGAGTCATTGCAAATAACGGCTGGAAATGTTTCCTCATAGACTGGATAGACATGTCCACATAATTACTAGCAGTCGAGACAGTCTCTGGGGTGGATGGGGGGGGGGCTGAAATACATGACTCTTTTATTCTTTACACAGATCAACTTTATTTAGATTAAAGGAAAAACATTTTCTGCTTTCAGGTGTATTAATCTCGCTCTGTGCACACATGGCTGTCATTCCTTTCCTGACAGATGTATTCCATCTCTCCACCCTGCTCCTTCTGTACTTAATAGATTTTTTTCCCTCCGCATCCTCCAGGTTCCTTATAATTAATTGTGATTAAACTTAAACAATATGCAACCTGATCCTATAGGGACTAATTAATTAGCACTTGATTTATGAAGTTGATAGAGGATTAAGCTGCTGCAAGCAGAAAGTGGCTTGCATACTAAAACATTTAACTTGACAAACTTTTTAAAGTGTTTATGACCACTTCTACGTCTTTATAAGATGATAAGTGATTCAAGCTTACAAGTATAAACAATGCATTACATATTGTGGACCTTTTTCCCCTTCCCCTTCCCCCTCCTCTTTTTCCCAGTTTAAAGTTGTTCTGTAACTCAAATTTAGCAAGGTTTTTCAGTCATCAACAGGTAGCTTTTAATATTATAATTTACAGCGATGAAATCTACTTACTTTCCCTACCGGTTCGGAAGTGCGTGCTTTTTCACCCTCTATGCATGCACAGAAGGCTTTGCGCATGCACAGAAGGCTTTGCGCATGCGCAGAGGGTTAAAAAAAGAAAATGGCGACATCTGGGTGGGTGGGCGGAGCCTCGCACTGCCACTGCTACTGGTTCTCCGAACCACCACCAGCCACCGCTACCGGTACGCCTGAACTAGGCCGAAACCGGTAGCATTTTACCCCTGATAATTTACCTACTTGATCCAATACAGCTACTCATTTCTAGGATAAGTAAAGCAATATCAGTCTTGGCAATAAAATGATGGCAGTCTTAATCAAGATATTCAGGGAGAGAAAAATAAAACCTGGAAAGGTCAAATCGTGTTCATTGGGGTGTTAATTAAGTTTGGAAAGAAAAGGCTGAATGTTTGGGAAATACGTTTGTTCTTTTTAAAATTCTTGAAATAGGTCACAAGATGGTCTTAGAAATATGTCCTTCTCTAGCTAGGAAGGACACAAATAGTGACCACATAAACATATACCGGTTGCCAAGCACCCCCAATTTTTATCACGTGACAAAGAGGAAGCTGTGGTCGTCAGTGCAAAGTCCAGTCGTAAGTCATAACAATCACTATATAAATGGTCGTAAGTCAAGGACCACCTGCACAAATTCACTCTACAACAGCAAAAGCCTTCCTGTTGTGACTTGCCCGTGTCCAGCGCAGATGATGGAGGACCCGGAGGACGTGGAGCCGCTCATGGTGCAGCAGTACCAGCCCATGTGCCTGGCACCGGAGTTGGCCAGTGATGAAGACTCGGTGCCAGAGCAGGACGATCAGCCAGGACCTTCTGCACCTGCGCAGCAGAGTGAGTCATCAGGGGACGAAGAGCCTCTGCTGGATGCTAGGGCTCATAGAGCAGCCAGCAGACAGGACTGGCTTAGCAAGCGGAGGTCTCCTCGGAGGTAGCACTGAGGGCTAATTGGGCCACGCCCTTCAGTGCCTATATTAGTCCGGCGCAGTCAGCGATCAGTGCTGAGAACAGCATCTCTGATCTGCGAGCACATCACAGTTCTGTTTGCATTCGGAGTCCGGCTTGGAAATCTTGTATTTGGAGAAAGCAGCTTCTGAAAGGCTTATTCCGGGAAGCCAGCCAACTTGTGAGATAAGAAGAGACTTAATGGGTATTTGTTTTGAACATTTGAAAGTTTGGTTATTAACCCCCAAAGAACCAAAGGAACATTATTCCCCGAGACTCTCCTATTGTTTGTTTATGGACTTTTAAAACCCCTGCGCTTTTACTAAGAACCCTCATTAGTAAAAGGACCCTTTTTGCTTTAATAACAAACGGTTGTCTGTGTGTGTTTCTGTGGGTTGCGGTGCTGGGTCACAACACCTTCCAGTCTTGAAGCTAGTTATGAGTTTGTGCTGTTATGAGTTCATAAGAGAAAAGTTTTTAGGTTGTAGGTATGCTTTTTAGGTCATTAACAAAATCAATATCCATTATCTGGAAATAATTTCTAGGCTAGCAAAGAGCCTAAAGCCAGATTAAATATATCATGTTGGCATGAACTACACAACAACACAGATAATATCTGATTTTCTGATGAGGTAGAACATTTATTTGTCTTAAAATTCAAATAAAGACAGGGCAAGACAAGCAAAAGGATACTGAGACTGTGGTGTGTGTGTGTGTGTGTGTGTGTGTGTGTGTGTGTGTGTGTTGTTCTGTATCTTGCTTTGTGTAATTTTGTTTCATAAATGATATTCCTGCCTGTGAACTACATAAACTTTGTTCACTGTGGATTTTTATATTCAGGGGTGGGAAATCTCAGCCCAGTAATAACAATAACAACTTGAAGAACAAAAATACTACTGAATTTTCCAATATCGAATTTCAGAAGCCAACTCAAAGATGCTTTTTCAAGAGGCAAACTGGACTGTCTGGTTTTTCTTTGAAGACGTTTTGCTTCTCATCCATGAAGCTTCTTCAGCTCTGACTGGATGGTAAAGAATGTAAGGATTTATACTCCTTGCAGACAGCTGGTGCACTTCTAATATAATTGAGAATCTGATTGAGAATCTGATTGAGAGAATATCTAAGTCCCAAATCCTCACTTTGAGTTCCACTAAGATTTTATCAGGATCAGGATCTGAGTAAACAAGAGGTGGGTTCCTACCGGTTCTTTAGAACCGTTAGTAAATCGGTGATGATGTCACGGAGCCTGTTCTGTTGGTGCCAGTCCGTGGGTGCCGCCCAGTGGTGGGTTCCTACCAGTGCGGTCCACTCTATAGCACCGGTAGCGGCCCGCTGGTGACTTCACAGTACCGGTGCGGTCGGTTGCCGATGCCTGGGTGCCGCAATTTTTAAAAAAATGTTTTTTAAAATTTTTTTTAAAAATTTCTTCTGCACATGCCCAGAAGCCAAGCTTCCGGCACTGCGCATGCGCTGCCTTCCTACCCCACAGTGAGTCCAAGCAGGGGAAGATGGCTGAGGGAGTGTGTGAGACGCTGAAAGAACGGGCGGCAGGAGCTATCTCCATTCCAATCCCTTCAGCAGTCCGAGAAGCCACGAATGCGCGGTGATGATCCTAGGCATTTTCGCACATTTGAGGCTTCTTGAGCTGCTCATGGGAGGGGGAATGGGCGGCAGGAGCCTAGGATCATCGAATGGGGAGAAGCATTCAGGCCGGATGGAGCCTCCTAGAAGAACCGCTGCTGCGGTCTTGCTGCTCCCGCTGCGGGGGGCTGCATTGTGGGTGGGCAATGCCCTCCCACTTCTCCGGCCGCTGCCAAGCTCCTGAGGCCCATGCCCACCCGGTCACATGGCTGGCAAGCCACACCCACAAAATAAGCCATGCCCACAGAGTGGTAGTAAAAAAATTAGGAACCCGCCCCTGGTGCCGCCATCTTGGATTTTGCTTCTGCGCATGTGCAAAAGCTATTTTTTGATTGCTGCGGCGAAACGCGCGCAAAGTGGGTGGGTGTGCGCGCCCAGCGCGACCTTGAGCGAACCGGCAGCAAAACCATCCAGAACCCACCCCTGGAGTAAACCTGTTATTGATAGATCATAATCAGTCAAGTTTTCATCCATTGTCTTTTATGGTTTGTTGCCTAAATTCAGAAGGGCCAAGGAAGAAAATGAGTGGTCCAAAAAGTGAATTACCTTTTCTGTTGAAATCAGGAAATTTTATATAGTTATTTATGTATCTATAAAACAGGTACAGGTAGTCCTCGACTTATGACCACAATTGAGCCCAATTTTTTGTTGTTAAGTGAAACATTTGTTAAGTGAGTTTTGCCCCATTTTATGACCTTTCTTGCCTCAGTTGTTAAGGGAATCACTGCGGTTGAAAAGTTAGTAAGTTAAGTGAATCTTGCTTCCCCACTGACTTTGCTTGTCAGAAGGTCGCAAAAAGGGATCACGTGACCCCAGGACACTGCAACCGTCATAAATGTGAGTCAGTTGCCAAGTGTCTGAATTTTGATCGCGTGGCCATGGGGGATGGTGCAATGGTTGTATCTGTAAAAAAAAAAGGTCATGCATCACTTTTTTCCAGTGCTGTTGCAATTTTGAACGGTCACTAAATGGACTGCTGTAAGTTGAGGATTACCTGTTCATTGCATGAAGATGATGGGGCAGATTGTCTCAGTATATTATTTAAAATCAAAGGTGGAACGTTGAATTAGTGAACTTGGGATAGGTCAGGGGTCAGCAACTTGCGGCTCTGGAGCCGCATGTGGCTCTTTCATCCCTCTGCTGCGGCTCCCTGTCACCGGTCGGCACCACAATTTTGAAAGGAGCTTCCAGTTGGGGGGGGAAGCAAGGCATGCCAGGAGGAGACTCTGTGGCAAGGGATGGGTTTTCCAGTCAGCCCACAATTGATAGGGCTTTCGGTTAAGACTGGTAGAGGAAAAAGGACCTTGTGCTAGGAGGAGACTCTATGGTAGGGGAACCGGACTTCCGGTCACCTCCAGAATTGAACGGGGAGCTTCCAGTTAGGACCTCTGTGGCTCTTTGAGTGTTTTAGGTTGCTGACCCCTGGGATAGGTAAAGGATAAGATTGTGAGATCAGATTAATTTTCTTAGTTCTCTCCATGCCAATTGGGCACACGGGTATCTTACGCTGTATGATTTTAATCAGTAGATTAAGGTGTTTTGAGAAGAGACTCTGTTGTCAAATACAACGTGCAAATACTAGAAATGGTCTCTCTTATTTGGTCTTTCGTGGCTGTCATCGAGGAATGTTATCTATGTATAGAGTCAGTCTGAAATTACATTTTCATAGGACAGGATAATCACATTTTCCCCAAGCTTTCAAACTCCCCCCTGGGCTATCTCTGCAAAATTAATGTCATAATTTTCAAAGAAAAATATAGCACCACTGGCTGCGCTCATAAACTGAGAAGGTACATGCACAATTACACTTCATTCATAACCAGCAAGTGATGTACAATTAATTGGATCCATATTTACAGATAAGCAGTGTGTAAAAGTGATGAGATTCACTTCCCTAGAGAAAATAGAACATGAATACTAGACAGCATGCATCGTTTTAGTAATGGGATCCATCTTATAGAAACTCAATAGAGATGTGCCCTTGTGGCAACAGGTGTGGGCAACATGTAGGTGTGGTTTTTTTAATGGCAGCTGTGATTTCACATTGTTGTGTACATAATGATAAAGACACCCATCAAACAACTTCTGCTTATACTTGGTCCTCAGGAAGGACTCAATAGGTAGACAAAAATGCCAAGTCTAGTCTAAACATCTGGCTGGTTGTGTGACCAAGCACCACAGCAATCATACTTTTCAACTCATAATCTTGAGTTAATCACAAGCTTTTATGTTCTAGGGGAAAAAATGTTCTTGTTCTTTGGATTGGATCCACCTTTGCAGTCAGGACCCCTTGGCTGTGTACCTTTTGATCTTTTTGTGAAACAATTTTTTTCATGAGTTTTCTTTCCCAGAGTTTAATCCTAATTAACTGGGTCTTGCAGAGAAGCGTTGAAATGTTCCTTTCAGTGAATCAGCAAGGCAGGTATGCCACACAATAATATATTCGCTCTTCTTTTCTCCAGCCCTGCTAATTATTTCCATTTCTTAAGTCTACATAAATTCTATGAAACTCTATTGTATGACTGACATGTCTTTAGGGGGTTTTTTTTCCCCATAGGAAGAGAATAGGAAGAAAGACAAAAATGCTACTGTGATCCCAGCCTCCACTATATAACCCTTGGTTCCTCTTGGCATGATGGCTTGTGATATCAATCCTCATCATCCGCTGGTAGCTACTTTTAGGTACCAAATACATTTTCCTTCCTATTATTTTAAATCGGCATATAGCCTGAACTGATCTTCAACATCTTAGGACTCCTGAAAATCACTGTTCCTCCTTATCCCTGTGTGATAGATAGAGCCTTCTTCCTGACATAAAATACTTGATATTAAGTGGCCTCCAGAATGCAAATTCACAATCTTCTTCCTTCTCTCCCTTCTTTCAATCAAACTGATTACTGTATTTTTCGGAGTGTAAGACGCACCTTTTTCCTCCTTAAAAGAGGCTGAAAATTTGGGTGCGTCTTATACTCCGAATGTAGCTTTTCCAAAGCTTTTTTTCCCAGCCCTAAGGAGGTGCTAACGATCTTCCCGGCTTCCTACTCCGTCTTCGCAGGCTTGTTTTCATTCCTACTCCTCTGAAAAAGGTCTTTTTAGCCCTAACAATCTTACCGGCTTGCAGCATTTTTTAATTCCTACTCCCTCCGAAGTAGTTTTTCCTGCCCTAAGTCTTTGCAGGCTTGTTTTCATTCCTACTCCCTCTGAAAAAGGTCTTTTCAGCCCTAACAAGGGGATAAAATAATGTGCTGAAGCTGACCAAACTAAGGACGCCAGCCAGATGAATACCTGGTAGGCAGATTTCCCCCCCCCCTATTTTCCTCCCCCAAAACTAAGGTGCGTCTTATACTCCGGTGCGTCTTATACTCCGAAAAATGTGGTATTTCCCCCTCCTCCCCATCCTCAGTCAGGCTTCCTGCCTAAAAATGTACTCACTCCAACAATTTTATCAGCCAAGGAGCAATTTCCCATAAACAATAGTAAAAGAAGAGAGGGTCATCAAACAAAGCGAAAGAAACTTTTTATTCCTCGCTAAGAAGTCCTCAAGGGTACCAAAATCTGCCATAGAAAGATTGACGCCTTTTGAGATGTTTGAGCTTAGATCATCATCTTAAGACCGAAGTTCCTGCTGAGATGCCTTCACAGCAGTGGTGAAATCCAATTTTTTAAAATTACTGGTTCTGTGGGCGTGGCTTGGTGGGCGCGGTGTGGCTTGGTGGGCATGTCAGGGGAAGGATACTGCAAAATCTCCATTCCCTCCCCACTCCTGGGGCCAGCCAGAGGTGGTATTTGCCGGTTCTCCGAACTACTCAAAATTTCCGCTAACGGTTCTCCAGAACCTGTCAGAACCTGCTGGATTTCACCCCTGCTTCAGAGGATGGTGAGCGGGTCATATGCATAATTTTGCTTCAGGCCAAATTAGAAACAGAAGGTAATAATACTGGGCAGGGCATAATATTATTCTTCTGCTATGCTAATTTACTGCTGAGTAAGACTTGCAAAGTGACTAGGAAAGACAAAAAGTCAGAGGCAGCTGGAGAAGAAAGCTCACCACTATTGCCTGTGGAGAGAGCTGTTCATTAACAGAGGGTCATATACTGTGGAAGACAAACTCTTGTTGCAACGCTGTCTCCATCTTAAATCTGCACAGCCTCAGCTATTTCCAACACAGGGCTGGAAATGTAGCTTTGCCCAGTGCAGGATTTTTCTCCCTCTGTAACGGGGTGTGCAAAACATTTGGAGTTCAAAAATCTGTGCAGAGAAGAGCCCACAGGGTGCACGGAGATGTGAGTGGGGGCATAACACTCTGGATTCTCAGATCATATTTTACAAGGTAAGGATTTTGCAGTCTTTTCTGGCAACCTGTGCTCCTCTCTTACTGATGGATTGCTAATTCTTCCATGCCACTATTAAGGTCACGGAGCTGTGCAAATATTCAGCTAATTGGAAACATTAATCTGTAATGAAACCCACAATCAATTGCTAAATACAAGGGTGCCAGCTATCAAATATGGTAAATCAAGGCAGAATGTAACTCTGCAGCAGCATTGCTCAAGAGTAAGCATTATTTTTCCACTTAGACACTAACTATATTTGGCATCCAGACTTCTTACCATCAAGGAAGGCTTCTCATACACTTGATTTTGTTATTATGTTCTTCTTGGTTATAAGAAGATAACATTTCAGGTCTAAAATGGAATTATGGGATGTACATCAATAAGGAAATGGTGGTACTTGTCTTCTTGCCAATTGACGGTATCAGGCTATAGATCAGATTTTTCTTGGTGGTCACTCATCTCACAGACACAGAAAGATAAATAGATGATAGATAGATAGATAGATAGATAGATAGATAGATAGATAGATAGATAGATAGATAGATAGATAGATAGATAGATAGATAGATAGATAGATATGGATGGATGGATGGATGGATGGATGGATGGATGGATGGATGGATGGATGGATGGAGATACTGTATAACTGAGTGAGAGAGAGAAATGATAGATACATAGATGAAAGATAGGTATAGATAGATGATAGAGAGAGATGGTAGAATAGATAGAGAGAGAGAGATAGATGATAGAGATGATATGGAGAAGACCAGGTGGGCTCCTGTTACATGCTCCGGCTCCTCTGTCCCAGCAGTTTGAAAATGGGCAACCAGGAGTAGATAAATGTGTACCAATTCACTGCGCAACCATGGAGACATGAAAGGAGTCCCTAACTGGGTATCCCCAAGATAATGGTGATGTTACCATTCAATTCTTTCAACCTGGAAGTGCTCCAGCACTCCCAACATGACTGTAGTAGTAATCTATGGAGAAGATAAAGAGATTGAGATTTGGATGATTGGTTGGTTGGTTGGTTGGTTGGTTGGTTGGTTGGTTGGTTGGTTGGTTGGTTGGTTGGTTGGTTGGTTGGTTGGATGATTGGTTGGTTGGTTGATTGGTTGGTTGGTTGGTTGGTTGGTTGGTTGGATGGATGGATGGTTGGTTGGTTGGTTGGATGGATGGTTGGATGGATGGTTGGTTGGAAGGGAGGGAGGGAGGGAGGGAGGGAGGGAGGAAGGAAGGAAGGAAGAAAGAAAGAAAGAAAGAAAGAAAGAAAGAAAGAAAGAAAGAAAGAAAGAAAGAAAGAAAGAAAGAAAGAAAGAAAGAAAGAAAGAAAGAAAGAAAGAAAGAAAGAAAGAAAGAAAGAAAGAAAGGAAATAGTTAAGGTCATGCAAGTTGTCAAGATATCGTCTGCTGCTATAGGTATCCTGTATTGTGTTTATCCACATACACATACACACTTATAGACAGAATGCTGGTTTAAAATTTTTTCTCCTTAATGGTGTACTCAGTAGTTCGGAATAGAAAACTATTGTATGTGTCCAAAGATTCATCTGGGTCAGGATTCTCTTCTTGCAGAGGCCAATTAGAGGCCTGTGGGATTCACAAAGACTGGGCATGATTGAAAGAGCTCACTGCTGTTTCTTAGCAACTAATATCATTGAGAGACATAATTTATTTAGGCTTATTTTAAGAACAGTCCTAATGATCTTCTCTAGATTCCTTGTGGTGTTTCAATGCCAGGTTTTCAGTTATCAGAATGGGCATCCTTTTGCATGCAAAGGGTTGAGGGCTATCAAATTCGCAGCTGTGGGAAAAAGGGGTACAGATAATTTATTTTAGGTTTATATGCTGTTCCTATCCAACAGGGTTTGAGTGGCTCTTATGGGGTGTTTTGGGGAAAATACTTCAACAGTGCATGCAGTTGTGTGTATTTATCAAATCCTGCCAGAGGTGTTGTTAAAAAGGACTTAAGGCTTTTATATTAAAGCTCTTGTAATATAGCAGTTTGCAGGTTGAGTCATAAGCCAAGAAATCTCTGTCAAATCTCAGGACATCCAGAAGCTTAGTAAATGATCTTAGGGATGCTATGACACACTACCTCAGTTCCCTATCTATGTGACAGAAATCACTGCCAGATTATCTCTTGCTAAGGACCACTGAACTAATGCGAGTTTAGCCTCATGAGCCTTCAGATATTACCTTTTGAACGCTATACAAATCTTAGCCACAACCTTCATAGTTGGATCTGCAGCTTTCAACTAGTCATTCCCTTCTTGGGTGAATGAGCAAAGGCTGAGCTCCTGCCAACTCTCACATACAGTAGAGCAATAGAAAATAGAACCCTACTATGGTGTCCAAACAATTTTGGATATACCATATGGAGGTGGAAATGTCAAGAAGGATACACTAACAGGAGAGGATGCTGCTTGTTTAGTTTGACAGGAGAGATGTCGGGCGCAAAGGACCAAGTCCACACCTGAAGGTCCAGATAAACTGATTTATTGCTATTCATGCCTATGGACAAGAATCTTCTCAACTAACAATTAGCACCTCCTTGGAGTTAGATAAGGGTCCATGGAATTCAAAGGGAGTTTGACTTAGTCCATTTGTGGCTATGTAGGGATTCTAGGCTGATCCCTCTTTTGACTCCACCACCAAATTCTCTCACTCCTTCTCCTCAAGAAGGGGTGTCACAATCTTGTCCTGCCCCTAGGATGTCTTTTTTGGGTCAATTCCTGAGCTTCCCTGAAGCTGCTAGTTGTCCCTTGCCAGCATCCTTGGACTGAAAGCCATCTCCTTCGTCAATCTGTCCAGGGACATTGCATAATGGAGTCTTATAAGCAGGTATGAGTTTGATCAAAATGAGTGGTGGGCAGGAAGTACTGTTGACAGAGCCAGGAACACTCCACAACGTTGATGTCACTGCAGTGACAGCAAATGTATTCATTACTTCCCCCCACTCCAAGTCCCTTGCTGTCTCAGCAACATCTAACCAACCAGCCACTCATCTAAGAACTTATGACTGAATGGGCCAGCTTCAAGGTGCATTTAATTTGGGAGAGATCCACTTGACTCCTGAATCCATTTTTCTGCCTCTCTGCTATTTAGCCTAGCCAAAACTATGAGAGACACTAGGATTTCTAGGTATCCTCTCCCACAGGTTCAGATTAGATATGAGCTGGATGCCTAAACAACAAAGATTTTTTGAAAAGGAAAGGATTGTTTCTCTTTGAGATCAAAACAGAAAGTTTTCAGAAGTGCAGCCTGAGCTCAATAGGTTCAAATGCCAGTCTTTGACAAAATATTAGAAGTGACAAAGGCCTAAAAGAATAAGTGATAGCTCCATCATGCAAAACAATTGGAGAAAAGTACGTATTTCATGCTCAAATTCTGGTGATTGAACTGTACTATTTTCAATGCTTACCATGAATAGAACATCAGTGCATGCAATAAGCTAAATATAGCTGGGCAGAATAGACTCATCTATCAACCCGTGGTAATTCTCAGAAATGATGGCTATAGTCATAAGTCATATTAAAAGGCACCCAGCTGAATGCAAACGTTGGTGGCATCAATTGTCTCACATACAGCATGTGTGGATGCCCACAGGCAATCTCTCTCTACAGCAGCCTGATAATATACAGTAAGTACCTAGCACCACCAAAGGGAAACCTTGCAAACTAATTCTGGGTAACTCCTTTGGGCCAGGATCATGCCTGCCCTTTGATGAGCACCTAAGCTGTAGTGACACAGGTGGCTGAAGCTGAGAGTGAGGAAAAGAAGGTACTTCCTTCATTGTGCTCAAACCATATCATTGTGGTACTTTCACACATACCAGCATCCTGGATGTCACTCAAAGTATCAGGGTGCCAAATTTTCTCCAATAAGATCACATTATTCTATAGCTATTATGGAGCTACCAGACTGGGCTGCCAAAAATCCAGATTACCATTAGTTAGTTAGTTAGTTAGTTAGTTAGTTAGTTAGTTAGTTAGTTAGTTAGTTAGTTAGTTAGTTAGTTAGTTAGTTAGTTATTAGGGAGGTAGACAGAAAACCCAGAATCTGCTTTTTTTCAGGTGATTTTGAAGCCCAGGTCTGGTAATCACAACTGTTGAGAAACAGCAATCCAGGTGGATGCAGTTGACTTGGTATGTGTGTGTGTGTGAGTGTGTGTGTGAGAGAGAGATGTGTGTGTGTGTGTGTTCTCTGAGCTACTTTGTTGTCACGATGTGAATAATTGCCAGTTGGGCATCTCTACTATTTCTAGATTTACTGTATTTCCTAATCAAGCAGACATGTGATGTTTTACTATGCATGAGTGCATTCCAGGAGTTTGTCTCCTCCTACCTTCTTCTCCTTCGAAGCCTCCCCCGAGGCAGACGTGAATCCTTAGCTGAGAAGATGTAGCTTATTAAAGGTTTATTCTTTTGTTACTTTTTTACTAAAATAAATATTTTGTTAATTAGAATTGAGTCTCGATTTTATTTTCTAAGTACGAATGACTTCAGGGAAGCAAGATCCTAAATCGCCTCTTGATAGGAAAATTCCTGACATTTGTGAAGTAGAAATCTCTCTTCCAATAGTAGCCCTTACAGTTCCAGATGAGCCCACCTGCCTGAAAGAGTTCTCCTGCCTTATGGGAGATGTCCTTCTTAGAAGGTCCAGGAAGTTATTTGAGAGAGTCAGTCAACCTTTCCTAATTTTAGTGTTAATCTTTCATAAGGACTTCCTATCTCAAGGTCTCCTCAGACTGATTTCCCCTGGGATGTGCTAATTTTTCCCCCCTCGAGGCTGGTCCTAATGTCAATCAGAGAGAGTGATGCTAAGAGCAGAGAGTAGTGGCGAAGTGAGGGTCCATTCTCCTTCATTCCTAATATGTGTGATCCAATGGAAGATGCTGCTCTACTTATCATGATCAATATAATAAGATTTACCTGCTAGCCTGGACATTTCAAAAGGTGGCATTTTGTCCTTCAGCTCTATGAATCAAATGTCTCAGAATAGACACGATGAGAAACAGATCCAGGTAATTTAATGCTCGTACATTGAACATGGCCAAAAGATGCTCTGTTGAGCTTTGATTTAGGTGGGTGGACCTTTACTTCTATCAATTCTCATTCCGTTAAAGTGTGCTTCAGACTTCTTCGTTGTCATCTAAAGAAATTCTCATTGATGGAGATTGGTGTTCTTACTCTGACTTGGTTACAAAGAGGACAAAAATATGTGGGAGAGAATGTCCTCTCTTTCACTGTATAATTATCTCTTCAGGGATCTCTGACCTCCTTGGCTTCTCATACTTAAATTTAATCCTACAATAGTAGTTTTTTTTTGTACTGGTGGTATTTTACACCAAGAGAGAATCCTGCTCTTGAGAAATAAATTTGCATTAAATAAGATACAGTAAGAACATTAAGAAAATGCAGTAAACCTCTGAAGAAGCCAGCTGAAACTCAGCATGAATATTGTCCTAACATTCTTTCGATTTTAACTAAATTCTACCAGAAACAAACCAGCTGCGTGGCATCTTGCTGCTTTTTAAATTATAAAACAATAGACGAGTCTTTCTTTACAATAAACTCTCTAATCTCAGAATTACCCAAGTGAAATTGGGTTGCCCTCATGTCTCAAAGCATAAATTTAAATCAAATCAGGACCTCTTCAAATTTGCATCTCCAAGTTGCCTCACATCAGGGTTGATTCACACAGACCTGAAACAGTAGCTTAAATCACTAAATTTATGATGGCTAAATGGATCCTCTAAGAAAATTACCAGTCTGCTTTCAAAACAGTCTAAAATTGATGGCCATCACTACAGCTGATGGTAACAAATTCCACCATTTGAAGCTGAATTATGCAAAGCAGCTCTAATGTTTATGGATGTTAAGTATGCAATGTTCAAAAAGTACAAATAAACATATACAGTAATACTTCACTTTAAAAATGGACATGTTATGTGTATTTACATCCTTTAAATTCCTTGAGGAATCAACCAGAAAACTACAAATGTGCATCCTATTGTTACATGGAGTAACATTTATTTACAGTTTACGAATACAGCAATAGTTTAGTTATATCTTGGTTCTGCCTTAAAGTCTTGCATTGGCTGTTACCTAAAATCATTCTCTTTTTACATGAAATTCTCTACCTGTTCTGATCAAGCAAGGTTCTCCAAATTGGTCTAGATAATTAGATACAGATTCAGATTAACAGAGTTGGAAGGGACCTTGTAGGTCATCTAGTCCAACTCTCCGCTCAAGCAGGAGACCCTACATCATTTCTGACAAATGGCAGTCCAGTCTCTTCTTGAAAGCCTCCAGTGATGAAGCATCCACAACTTCTGAAGGCAACTTCTGTTCCATAGGTTGATTGTTCTCATTGTCAGAAAGTTCCTCCTTATTTCCAGGTTGAATCTCTCCTTGTTCAGTTTCCATCCATTATTCCTTGTCTGGCCTTCAGGTGCTTTGGAGAATAGCTTGACCCCCTCCTCTCTGTGGTAGCCCTTCAAATATTGGAAGACTGCTATCTTGTATCCCCTGGTCCATCCCTTCACTAGACTAGCCATGCCCAGTTCTAGAAAGTAAATATAATTTAGAACATAAAACTACATGCTCTCTTTCCAGAATCTGTCTGTCTTCCTAGAACAAGGACTAGAAGTGTCCTTCTAGTACTAAGTTGAAATTGTCCTTAGTAGAGGATGATCTCAACATTGATCAGGAAGCAATAAGAGATTACGGATGTTGACAAACACTTCAGGAACTCTATTTTGAAAGGTACTTACAGAGTTGATCAAGTCTAGGGATTTGATTCACAAAGCCCACTCCTGACCTTGATAACAACTTAGGTCATTATATATCCAAGCTAAGTAGTACAAGATCAAAAGATGTGGAGACACCTGGCCCATAGAATCACCATGAGTTGGACATGACTGAATGGATATCATCATCATCATCATCATCATCATCATCATCATCATCATCATCATCATCATCATCAGAGTCCCTAGGGAGTTGGGCGGCATACAAATCCATTTAATTAAATTAAATTAAATTAAATCATCATCATCATCACCACCACCATCTCCAAACTGAATCCAAGAATGCAAAGTATGGCTGGCAATGAACTGTCCTTCAGTCACTTATCTATGCTTAGAAGAAAAAGGCCAGGCAAGGGGTTAGAAACCTGTTTATGATTTGGATAAAATCGTGAAGTCACGTGTGCTTAAATAGCTTCCATTTATCCACATATCATATGACAGGAGTGCAGCCACCTGTCTGAGAAGCTAGCAACAGTTGCTTATGATTTGTGTGTGTTTACAGCATTTATGGGCCACTTCTTTCTTAAGAAATTGCCAAGCAGTTTGCCATAAAAACCAGCCATTTGAAAAAAAAAAAAGATAATTTGCATTTATTCCAGGACATATGGAAGAGACCCCCATTGTTTAATTTTACTTTTATTTATTTATTAAATTTGTATGCTTCCCATCTCACTGATAAAGTGACTCTGTGCCAGGGGTGGGTTCCTCCTGGTTTGGACCAGATCGCCCAAACCGGTAGCGACCCACTGGTGATGTCACTGTCGGTGCCGGTCCGTGCATGCCGCCATCTTTGGGGGGGGATTTTGTGCGAATTTTCCCCCTTCCGCGGCTTGAAAAAGGTGCCTCCCGTCCGCCCGCGGGTGAATTCTGACCTTTATTTCTTTGCCCAAAGCACCACTGATCAGCTCCTCAGCTGTGTTTCGGGCTAATTCCTGCTTCTGAGCATGCGCGGAAGCCAAATTGCACGAGGGGACATGCGCACAAGCGGAGCGAGTGCACGCACGTGAAACATCGCGATGCGAGCCAGTGGCGAAGGTAAGTGGAACCTACTCCTGCTCTGTGCAACATATAATACATGCACATCTAAAGCGGCTACTAGTACAGTGGTGTCTGCAGGGAAGAACAGATAAGACAGCAATTACGGCAATGCCATCCATGCTTTGGCCCTTTTCTCACATGTGTCACCATCATATGCATGGATGGAAGGGTGGAGCTGACATCTTGCCGGTACCACTGGACCAGCGGAACAAGTGCCTTGTAACTTTTAAAGCAAAGTTGTTGTCCTCCACGTAAAACCATGCTGAAGATTTCCACCTGTGAGCTTCACACATTTCACCGGGAGAAAAGCTGTGTGTGATACTCCAGTGCACATTGTTCAAAGCCCACGCTTCTAATTTACAGGACCATGGGAGCGTCAGAAGCTGCCAAAGCAAAGGGCTGTCCTACATGCTTTCTCCCAAGGTACCTATCGCAACTGAGTCTCTACTGTGCATCAGCGGCGCAGAGCACCGTTTAAGTTTGACATTATTATACCCCATTTGTAGCAGCTGCCGCTGCGAAATCTCCTGGGGTTTTAATTGCATTGTCAGAAGAATCAAATAACATTAATTAAATCAGGCCCTTCCTCTCTCCCTGTGATCTGTAGGTTGAAGGGGACACACTCCGCAGGAACAGACACCTGCAGTACCAGATAAATTGATTTTTTTTCCTGGATGTCAATCTGGCAAAACAAACAGAGAAGATTTGGGGAATGAAAAAGAAACAGCAGAGAATGAAGAAAGAGTGAACACCATCAAATATTTAGAATGAGTCACTCTTTATTTAGGTGAGGGTTCAACCTGAGAGGAGGAGATTGTGAAACTGTTCACTGCCTAAAATGCAATAAGCGAATTGTTTTGTTTAGCTGCATGTACAAAGAAGAGAGACGTTCTCAGTCAAAACAGAGACACCTAGGTGGGATTTCATAAGCAGTCACTGGGCAAGAAAATTTGATCTATGCAAATACAGTGAATTTTAAACAAGCCTTACTTTACATTCCCCCCCTCTCTCCTGTTAACTTGAAAAGACATTGAGCAGCAAGATTCTTGTAACTCGATAATGTTCTTTTCACAGTGGGGGAAATATTATGCATTTTATAAATGTTAGAGCCACCCACAAAGAGTGGATGTGTAGCCTTTTTTCAACACGGTGTTGAGAACTGCTCAAGGCCAGCTCGGTGTTTCTCTTCTCTAAAAGTGTCTTCCTCCAATGTTTGAAGGTCCACCAGAAAAGCTTCCATAGCTTTGATCCAGATCAGGGGTCAGCAACCTGCGGCTCTGGAGCCTCATGTGGCTCTTTCATCCCTCTGGTGTGGCTCCCTGTTGCCAGTCGGCTCCACAATTGATAGGGCTTTCAGTTAGGACAGGTAGAGGAAAAAGGATGCTGCATTAGGAGGAGATTCTATGGTGGGGGAACCGGACTTCCGGTCGGCAGAGGAAAAAGGACGCCACACTAGGAGGAGACTCTATGGTGGGGGAAGTGGACTTCCGGTTGGCTCCAGAATTGAACAGGGGGCTTCTGGTTAGGACCTTTGTGGCTCTTTGAGTGTTTAAGGTTGCCGACCCCTGAGCCAGATGATCTTACAACTCAACTGAATCAAGTTGCCATAAACCGAAGACTCTTTGGGACCAAGGATTTGATATTCTGGAACTGGGCTGATACATCATCAGCTCTGCCTTCCTGCAACAGCTGTGCAAGATCAAGGTCTTCCCCATTGTTTTTGTTTCAATTAGCCAATGAAGCCCCTTTGGAGTGGAGCCCATATCCCGCTTCTCCCCTTTCTTCTGCTGACAAGGAGGAATGTGATAGCTAGGCAGATTCACATCATCCATCTTTCCTTCCCTTGACAAGAACTGCATTGAAAATAATGGAGAGGACAGAAGCCAAATGCTAGGATAATGTATGGAAGCTTCCTTTATCTTGCAATTTCCTGCCCAGTTATCAACTTTCAAAAGTTTATTGAAGGGACACATTTTGCACATTGCCAATCTTGAGTCCTCACCTTTAAATGCAAAAGCCTTACCTGTCAGGAGGGGAAGAAAAGAGGTAGATTGCCCTGGATAAGGAATCACTGTGAAGTGTGAAATCAAATGCCAAACTGCAGCTTTCTGGGCATGCCCTTAATGGCTGATGCCTTGCAGAGGACATTTGGTATAAAAATGTAGAGAATGGCATATGTTTTTTTCTTTCCCCAAAAATGACAAGGGGGGAAATTGCTTTGGTAAAGGAAGGTGGATGTTTTTCTCCCGGAGTGCTCTGCTCCCTTTCACCTGCTAAAGGAACAAAGAACCTATTAGCTTGTTTTCATTTTCCTCTATAATATTGTAAAGTTGAAGGGCTGATTCACTCATTCTATGAGTTCATTGTCCTGAAAGGTCTGCAATCCTAAGTAAATTTGACCAGGATCTCTAGAGAGGGTGGTTTTCCCCAGATTATTTTTTTCCTCTAGGGTAGCTTTGGTGGCTCTGCCACATTTTAATCAAGGTTCAATAAAAAAGTTTGTCCACCATGACAGTGGGGGGGAAAAGAGAGAAATGTGCTTTCCAGAGTTTTTATAAAGAATTCAGGTTTTATGCCTGCTCTTCTGGATTGGGCCTCTAACATATTTAATTTAATTTAATTTAATAGATTTGTATGCCGCCCAACTCCCAAGGGACTCTGGGTGGCTGACAGCATTTCAAATCATTATTAGATATAAAACATATAATTAAAAAATATAAAAATTAAAAAATATCAGACATTCATAACCAAGGGGGGGAGACCCAAATATAGTCTGATTGGTCTCACTTTCACCCCGCCTGCCGGAAGAGCCAAGTTTTTATTGCTTTACGGAAGGCCAGCAGGGTGGGGATAGTCCTAATCTCTGGAGGGAGTTGGTTCCAAAGGGAGGGGGCTCCCACAGAGAAGGCTCTCCCCCTCGGCCCCACCAACCGGCATTGCTTGGTCGATGGGACCTGGAGGAGACCAACTCTGTGGGACCTAACCGGTCGTAGGGTGGTATGCGGCAGGATGCAGTCCCGAAGGTAACCTGGCCCTGGGCCATGTAGGGCTTTAAAGGTCAAAACCAACACCTTAAATTGGGTCCGGAGACTAATATCTCCAGCAGCCAAGAAGAAGGACAGCAAATTTTGACCCATCAAAAAATTGACTGGATCAATTAGTAACTAACAACACTAGACTCAACAACTGCCTTGATCTGATCTTCTGCAACAGTTTAAATCAATTTATGGACTACAAATAAAAGAACCCTTTTCCAACAGCGACCACAGCATGATTGACTTTTGTTTCAATATACGTCGTTACAAAAATCATCATAATGATGGGATCCCCAACTATAATTTTTAAATAGCCAACTATGATCTCATAGACACTGACCTCTCATCTCTTGATTGGCAAATTCTATTCACTGGCTGTAATACTGCTGAAGACCATTGCAACATTTTTCTGCTTTAAGTCAAAAGCGTCATTAAACTATATGTACCACTAATAACCCCCAAAACCAGAAAAAAACAAATTACCCATAACAATAAGGAAGCTCCAATTTAAAAAAAATATCTTTGGCGAAAAAACAATACTGGCTATGTAGCTAACTTTAAAAGCCACTACAAAAACTTATGCCACCAAATAAAGACTGAATGCACCAATTATCACATCAAACAAGAGGAAAACTTTCTGTGCACGAAATCCACCCATGCCTTCTATAATTTTGTAAACAACAAACTTAAAGACTCGAGATCCATCCCACCCCTAAAAGGACCTAACGGTAAAGACTGTAATGATGAAGCTGTTAAAGCCAGCCTCTTTAACACATTCTTCAGCTCAGTCTTTGTAAACAGAAATGGCTCATGCCCCACATTTCCTAGTCCACAACTAATTACAACGATCTAATACATATCGATTTTACAGAAGATAATGCTGAAAAGCCGCTAAGCAGCCTAAAACCATCTCTATCTATTGGACCTGATGGACTATGTGCCTACTTTTAAAAAAAGCTTTCCACTGCCATAGCAGAACCTCTAAGCATAATCTTTGAAAAATCTTTCAGGACTAGCTCCTTGCCCAAACTATGGTCACTAGCCACAGTCATCCCTATCTTCAAAAAGGGAGACCTCAGCCTAGTTGAAAATTACAGACCAATCTGTTCTGACCTAGGCTTCCTGATAAATAATACAGCACAAACGGCGTCCCAAAAACCTCTTTTATTTTAACGGCTGTGAATTATGTTCATTCCCAGCAATAATAAGTCCCAAACAATATTAATGAGTCCGACAAAAGTCTTTTGGAAGAAGGCTGATATCACCAACCTTTATCTCTCCTGACACGCTGCCAAAGACCAAGGAAAAGGAAGTGAACTAAGTTGCTTCCTGCAATAAGCACCTCCTTTTGCTCCACTTATATAGCCTATGGAAGGGGCCAATTATCTCCAAGACTTACTCCTGAGTAGTCCTTCTCCTCTGTAACTGTTCTTGCCTTCTGGCAGCTCTGCGCATGCGCGCATTGGGAACAGGCTCCCTCTGTTCCTCTGCCTCACTCATGTCAGCCGCTGGAGGCTCTGGAGTCAGCACAGAACTCCCAGATGGCCCGGGCTGGATCTCTGCCTCTGGCACCGAGCCTTCTCCAGACTCCAGGCCTGGCCCATGTTCCTCCCCAGCCTCCTCACTGTCTGAGTCTGCTGCCAGCTCCGCAGGCCACTGGCGGACCACAACACAATCTCTTTATGTTGCGTCACCTGCAAAGTGATGGAATTGATCATAAACCAATCCATTACCCTCCACTTAGAAACAAACAACCTACTCTCTAACAAACAATTTGGCTTCAGAAAAAATTTATCCTGTAATCTGCAACTCCTACACTGCAAAAACATATGGACTACACAACTCGACCAGGACAAAGCAATAGATGCAATTTACATAGACTTCTGTAAAGCTTTTGATTCAGTGGTACAGGACAAACTACTTCTAAAACTAAAATCTTATGGCATTTCTGGACCCCTGCATAATTGGATAGCTGCATTTCTGTCAAACAGGCAACAAGTGGTCAAAATAGGGAGCACCCTATAAAATCCTGAACCTGTTAACAGTGGTGTCCCCCAAGGCAACATTTTAGGACCAACACTCTCTATACTTTACATAAATAAACTTTGCGACCATATTAAAAGCAACTGCATTCTCTTCACTGATGATGTAAAACTATTCAACACCACCGACAATGCTACTACCCTTCAAAAAGACCTTGGCTATGTGTCAGAATAGTCAAACAATTGGCAACTTCAAATCTCGACCAACAAATGCTCTGTCTTACACATTGGCAAAAAAAATCAGAACACAAAATACAAGCTGGGTGGATACAACCTCGTAGACGACCCTCACTCTGTCAAGGACCTTGGAGTTTTCATTTCTAATTATCTAAGTGCCAGAGCCCACTGTAACAACATTGCCAAAAAGGCATTAAGAATTGTTAACATAATCTTGCGTAGCTTGTTCTCTGGTAATATTGTACTGCTAATTAGAGCATACAAAACATTTGCTAGACCAATTCTTGAATACAGCTCATCTCTCTGGAACCCACACTACATATCAGACATTAATACAATTGAGAATGTCCAGAGATATTTCACGAGAAGAAATATCTCAATTCCTCTGCTCGCAACAGAATACCTTATGCCACCAGGTTTGAAATTTTGGGCTTAGACAACTTAGAACTACACCGCCTTCGGTCTGACCTAAGCGTAGTACATAAAATTATCTGCTACAATGTCCTACCTGTCAATGACTACTTCAGCTTCAACCACACACAATAGATACAAAGCACAAGCACACAATAGATACAAACTTAAGGTAAATCGCTCCAAACTCGATTGCAGAAAATACGACTTCAGCAACAGAGTGGTCAATGCCTGGAATGCACTACCTGACTCTGTGGTTTCTTCCCAAAACCCCCACAACTTTAACCATAGACTGTCTACTGTCGACCTCACCCCATTCCTAAGAGGTCTGTAAGGGGCGTGCATAAGTGCACCATCGTGCCTACCATCCGTGTCCTAATGTCCCCATTTATTTGTATCCATTTCATGTATTCATAAACATGTTTATACTTATATCTGTTATCTTATACATGCTTGACAAATAAATAAATAAAATAAATAAAATAAATAAATTAAATAAATAAAATAAAATAAAATAAAATAAAATAAATAAAATAAAGAAAATAAATAAAATAAATAAAATAAATAAAATAAAATAAAATAAAAAATAAATAAAATAAATAAAATAAATAAAATAAATAAAATAAATAAAATAAATAAAATAAAATAAATAAATAAAATAAATAAAATAAATAAAATAAATAAAATAAATAAAATAAATAAAATAAATAAAATAAATAAAATAAATAAATCTTGACCAGCATCGAGAGCAAACATCGTGAGGCTGGTGGAGGCTGTGAATGCCTTTGCAAATGAGTGTGTAAATCCTTTGGACAGCCCAGGCTCCATCACCTTGCACAGTTTTTCTTCAGGAGAAGAGAGGAGAAGGTACAGAAGAGGTTTTGATCTCTGGACTGCTGTCATGGAAATAGCAGGGCTTGCAAAAATTCAAACGTTGCCTTGCTCTGTTGGAAAGAAAAAATACGACTGGAAAAAAAAGTACTTGGTTGATGTCTGAGTCGAGTCTTTGAAAAAGGAGAAGAGGGCAAGGGAAAGGAAGAGGAACAAGTGTTGATTTAATGCCTGTGCCTCTATTGCGGTGAATTCCACCCTCAATTTTATTACAATGAAGTGCAAAAATGGTAACTTGCCATAGGTATTTAGTACAAATGATCTAACAACCAACGTAACATCCTGAGGCAGATGTCATCTGCCATCTTTGTTCTTCTGCAGACACCAATGCAAAAGAGATGCCATCAATCAGCTCTTATGGATTAAGAGGTTTTCCCTATCCTGATTGACTAGGGATAGGACTAAGAACTGACAGGATAGCGGGAAATGAAAGGATTTATATTCCTTGCAGACAACTGGTCATTCGCATCCTTTTAGAGCAGGGATGTCAAACTCAAGGCCTGGGGGCTAGATCCGGCCCACAGGGTGCTAAGATCTGGTCTGCAGGACCGCCCTGGAATCAGCAAAGGACTGGCCTGCGGTGCCTCTGCCATCAAAAACGGAGCTCGTGAGGACCACATGCGACCCTCCCAAGCTCCATTTTTGCTGGCAGAGAGTTGCAAGAGGCCATCGCAGCCAAAAATGGAGCTCGCGAGGGCCCAGCTTTCACTGGCAGAGGGTTGCAGGAGGCCGTCGCAGCCAAAAACGGAGTTCAGGAGCCTGTTTTCTCTGGCAGAGCACTCAGGTCACTATAGGCTCCTCAGACACAAGTGACATTGAGCTGGCCATGCCCACCCTGGCCACGCCCACTCCAGGCCCCCACCCCCCAAGATCAAACACAATCTTGATGCGGCCCTCAATGAAATAAAGTTTGTCATCCCTGTTTTAGAGGGTCCTTGAAGCACTTGAGGTTTATCTGTGTCCTCAGGGTCACTTGAGTAGTGCTCCTGGTTCCTGTAGTCTGCAATTTTTTTTCTTATTTCTCTGGAAATCCGGTCCTACTCCCACATCATTCAAAGGGTGTTCATCCCAAATTGTATAGCTAAAAGTCTATAGAGATTCAAGAAAAACAAGAAAGTACAGTTGCCTCTTGAAAAAGCACCTTTGGGACAACCATGATCTGGATAACTGAGAATATAAATCCTTCCATTCCTGTTCTGCCCCAGCTACAGACCACAAAGAACGCAGCACACACAAAGTCTGTACAAACCCTTACTTTACTAATTAAGGGCTACTAATGAACTTTCTTAGTAGTCGTCAAACACAAATACAGTTTAAAGCAGTCTTTTCTGAACACCGGCTGTTAATTCAACTTCATTAACGGCCAGCATGAGTCCACAAAATAATACCTCAATTCAGAGTCAACAGTCTTGTAGATATCAGCAAGCTTACAATGGTTGGCAAAATGCCCAGAAGCAATTTGCAGGAAAAATGCCAAGAGAGAGAACAAGAGCCAATCAGACGTTTCTGGTGTCAAGACACAAAGGAATATGAACTAACATTGTTTCCTGCAAATTGCTCCCTTTGTCGTCATCCCTTAAATAGGCTAGATGAGTGGCCAATTATCTCCAAGCCTTACTCCTGAGGAGACCTCCTCCTGAGGAACCATTCCTGCCTTTTGGCAGCTCTGCCTGCCCGTGCATTGAGAATAGGTTCCTCCTCTTCTTCCTCATCACTGATGGGAGTTTCTGGAGGTTGTGAAGGCCCTGGCTGAATCTCCGCCTCCGGCACCGAGTCCTCTCCAGCCTCCTCAATGTCAGACTCGGGTGCCAGCTGCATGGGCTGCTGGCAGGCCACAACAATTCCCCACTCTCCTGTCAGAGCTAAAGAAGCTTCTTGGATGACAAGCAAAATATCTTTAAAGAAAAAAACAAGAAAGTCCAGTTGCCTCCTGAATAAGCACCTTTGGGACATATATAGGATTGCATTCTGAAGTCAAGGCTATTGTAGAGTCTTCCACTTACGAACACAACTGGAACCAGAATTTCCATTAGTAAGCAAGGCAGTTGTTAAGTGAATCACGCCTAATTTTCTAACCATTTTGACCATGGTTGCTAAGCAAATCGGTGCTTAAGTGAATCACACAGTTGCAGAAAGTCCAGCTTCCTCCATTAACTTTGCTTGTCGGAAGCCAACTGGGAAAGTTGCAAATGGTGACATTGCAACCGTCCTAAATACACACTGTTTGCCAAGTGCTCCCCATTTTCATTACAGGAGAGAACATAGAAGAAGTATCAAAGTTCAAATACTAGGAACAACATTCACTGAAGATGGAAAAATGGGTGAAGAGAATTAACATGCGATGCAGTTAGGCAAACCAAAGTATTAAGACAGCTGGCTACAACATAAGGATCAGCACAAAGAAGCATCTCATGCAAAGCTTATTCATCCCCACCTACTGTATGTTACCAGTGCCAAACATGGACACTTGCAACAAAACATAAACAAAAGTTAAGTCCCCCAGAGAAATGAGATGTTTGAGGAAAGCTGCTGGAGTGACCAGGAGAGATTAAAATCAGAAATAAGAGAAAGAATTGACATAGAACCAATCTTAAACTACATACAAAAACAGCAAATAAAGTGGTTTGCTCACCTGGAGATCAAATGTTGTGGGATTTCATACCATAGGCAAAAAAGAGGAGAAGGTCAAAGAACAGGAGGCAGACCCAGAAGAAGAGGGAGTATTCTGACCCAGGCCTCCTGATAAACAAGAAAGCACAAACGGCGTCCCAAAAAAACCTCTTTTATTTTAACGGCTGTGAATTATGTTCATTCCCAGCCGTAATAAGTCCCAAACAATATTAATGAGTCAACATTAATTAATTAATTAATATTAATGAGTCCGACAGTAGTCTTTCAGAAGGCAGATAAGCACAATCCTTTATCTTTCTTGACAATTAGCAAGGAGCTTGGCAAGGCCAAACAGAACTGAAATGCTGAGACACAAAGTGAACTAAGTTGCTTCCTGCAACGAGCACATCCGTTTGCTCCACTTTTATAGACTATGGGAGGGGCCATCATCTCCAGGCCTTACTCCTGAGTAGCCCTTTTCCTCCGTAACTGTTCTTGCCTTCTGGCAGCTCTGCGCATGCGCGCATTGAGAGCAGGCTCCCCCTGTTCCCCTGCCTTGCTCATGTCAGCCGCTGGAGGCTCTGGAGTCAGGACAGACCTCCCAGATGGCCCGGGCTGGATCTCTGCCTCTGACACCGAGCCTTCTCCAGACTCCAGGCCTGGCCCATATTCCTCCCCAGCCTCCTCACTGTCCGACTCTGCTGCCAGCTCCGCAGGCCACTGGTGGACCACAACAGGGAGATACAGCAGCAAAGAAACACTACAACAGCATCAATTGACAATGGGTGCAGCCGCCAGAAGACCAAAAGCCAGAACTTTGCATTTCCCTCAACACTCAAAGTGGTAAAAGGGGAAGTAAAGAAGAAGGAGAAACTGCAACAGTTGTAAGAGCTGGTTCCAAGTCACTTTTTTGGGGGTGCCATTGTAACTATGAATGGTCGCTAAGCAAAATCGTTTTAAGTCAAGGACTACCTGTATTAACAATCCTATCCATTTTTTTCCTTTTTGAAATATGAACTTTTAGACATGAACTACACAACAGGCAAAAATATGATTCATCCTGTTCTCCCCCCCACCTCAAGAATTTATCCTGCTTCCCTACAAGCACCAAGAATGATTAATCTCCCCCTCTCTCTCACCCCCAACAGACTCTGGGCTAGCTAACAATTTTATAAACTTCTCTTTACCACAAGACAAATCAAGATGTATCATTCTCCTGTGATCCAGCTGAATTGAGAGTTGATTTTTGTTGTTTAATTTGGGGTTGATCCCTTTCAATTGCCTTTTTTTCCCCCCACTGAAAGTTTATTGGATCTCATGCTCTTTAAAAGCTGTGTCAGGTACACAATCGGATCCAAAGGCTTTTAAAACATCAAAGCCTTAAAAACAAATCTATCTCACTTACAGCCGAGTATGTGTTTATGCCATGCAAGGATGGCCCTGAAGATCTGAACCTTTCCTCCTCCTTCTCCTCCTTCACTTTCAAAGTCTGCTAACAATGTAATAGATAAAAAATAATAAAAATAAAAACAAGCTCTCTTTTGGGGAGCTCAGGATTGAAGCTGAAATTACTTCTAGGGGATATTACATCCTGCAGGTAATCCACTGCCTGATATTATTTACCACAAATGGCTTATTCATGCCAGAACTACATTGACTTAGAACTGAAATGGAAAGCAAGCCCTTGAGGTCAACTTCTTTCCCGTCTCCAAATCTATTATTGCAATATGAACTGAGATAATGGAACAGGGGGAAGTTGCCAGGTGCAGGAGCTTCACAATAAAGCCGGCCTTGGCCGGCTTCTTTTATTTCATAATAAGCATCTGCAGGGTTGTGTAGGCAGAATTGCAAAGACGAGCCAAAGGGCATCGCAGGCCCTGAACCTTCTCCAGGAGTTGCCAGTCACCCAATTTTGTAGGTGTTTGCAGTCATTGTACCTTCACCTCCCTTATCAGTGTCACGATGTGAATAATTGCCAGTTGTGCATCTCTACTATTTCTAGGTTATTGTATTTCTAATCAAGCAGACATGCGATATGTTTTACTACGCATGCGTGCATTCCAGGAGTTATGTCTCCTCCTACTTCACTTTTTCTTCGATGCCTCGCCCGAGGCGGACGTGAAATTATTAGCTCAGAAGATGTAGCTTATTAAAGGTTTATTCTTTTGTTACTTTTGTACTAAAATAAATATTTTGTTAATTAGAATTGAATCTCGGTTTTATTTTCTAAGTATGAATGACTTCAGGGAAGCAAGATCCTAAATCGCCTATTGATAGGAAAATTCCTATCTGACAATCAGGGAGTCCAGATGTCATTATAAATAAAATAAATGCATTTGCAAAGGTTGGAAAATTAGATAAATTATTTTGAACTTCTCTGGTCTTCCACCAAGGTGGAAGAGCCGAGATGGTGCAGTGGTTAAATGCAGCACTGCAGGCTACTGCTAGTTCAGCAGTTCAGCTGTTCAAATCTCACCGGCTCAAGGTTGACTCAGCCTTCCATCCTTCTGAGGTGGGTAAAATGAGGACCCAGATTGTTGGGGGCAATATGCTGAACTCTGTAAACCGCTTAGAGAGGGCTGTAAAGCACTATGAAGCGGTATATAAATCTAAGTGCTATTGCTATTGCTAAGGTACCATCTTGCTAAATTGCCTGCTCAGAAGTCAAGTTAGATTAATCAGTCTACCTGCCAGGAAGTTCCTCCTAATTCCCAGGTTGGATCTCCCTCTGATGAGCTTCCACTAGTTGCTTCTTGTGCTGCCCTATAATGCGATGGAGAATAAATTGACCCCCCAACACACACACACACACACACACACACACACACACTTCCTTGTGACAGGCCTTCAAGTATTGGAAGCCTGCTATCATGTCACCCCAGTCCTTCTTTTCACTAGAGTAGACATACTTAGTTCCTTCAACTGTTCATGATACAATTTGGCCTCCAGACTCCTTATCATCTTTGTTGCTCTTCTCAGCAACCTTTCTTGGGTCTCAGCATCTCTTTTGATTCCCTTCAATTCAGACTATACTGATCTGATGCTAGTTGTGTTCACACACTTTGCAGATATCAGCAGATTAGGTCGCTGAGACCAAATCTCCTGAAGCCATACAATTAAAGATGCCCGAGAAATTGTGGGAAAGAAGACGCAATAGCACGTTCATTTCGATTCCTTCAGAGGTATCGATATGCAACATCACCAATGAAGAGCTCTTATTCTGAACTTGCGGAAATGTAAAGTAGGTACTTTAATGACAAAATGAATTTAACTCCATTGGGAAGTCAGGCCAGGATCTTTTTTTGCTAACTCCAAGCAATCCTCAGCGAGACTTATATTGCTACCCATTTATCCCTTGTTTTTCAACAAGAATTGGGGGGAAAAAAATCTGAAGCCCACTTTGGATTTGAAAGTACATTAAATGGAACTAATTACAGCAAATCCTTCCCTCCAATACATCCCTTACTTTCTCATTCACCCCCAGGGGTTTCTGTGTTTCATTTAGAAAGTAAATTAAATCCATTGTTCTGGGATGAGCCACTTGTTTAGGCTTTTGAGACTAGCCTCTTGGGTGAAAGTTAGAAACAGCCAAATTTATTCTGGTTTTCATATTTGCATAGTAATCTAAATGATCTCCTTTCTTTTCTTGCAATGAGTGGGTTTTGTTTGTTTGTTTGTTGATTTGCTTGCTTGCTTCCTTGCTTGCATTCCTTTTACTGTAACTGTCTTTCGACTTCTCGTATTCCCTATCAAACCTACCACAAGTGTAACCATTTTATATGGGCAACTGATTTTGTTTCTTCCTTGGCTGCACAAAGCATGTTAAGAATCGCTGCCAAAGTCCAAAAGCAATGATCACTTTGAGGGCCATATTCCTGAGAATTCTGATGATGATTATGAGCCTTCAAACCTTTTCCATTTGGGCCACCAAAGACTGAAATCGGAGCTTGAAATGCCCTTAATATTAATGGTATGGAGCTTTTAGCAAATTTCGTCTCTGTATCCAAGAAAGTGTGTGAGGCTTATGATCCTGTGTATGTCCAGGAGTGCCTGGTTCTGAATCCATTGATCTGCTGAATTTTACATGTGCATATCACCAGGCACATAAGACTGCTTCTCATGCAAGAAACGTGTGAATCAGAGGTGTGTTCTAACTTACCTTGCTGGCGGTTTGCTTCCTCCCGCGCCATGGGGGCGCGCCTCATGGGGGCGCCTCGGGGATGCATGCACGCTTTGCGCGCGTATGCCTACACACTGCTGAAAAATCCGGAAAAAAAGCCAAAAACAAGCTGGCGACCACATCCACAGTGCCAGAAACTCAGCTTCTGCACATGCTCAAAAGAATTTTTTTTTAAAAAAATAAAAATTTCAAAAAATAATTTTAAAAAAAGCCGAAAACAAGATGGTGACCACATGCACAGTGCCGGAAACTTGGCTTCTTCACATTCTCAGAAGAAGAAAAAATTTAAAAAAATTAAAAAAATTAAAAAAAATTAAAAAACAGATGGCGGCGCCCACAGACCGGCACCAACCAAACCGGTTCCGTGACGTCATCGTGACGTCGCCAGCGGGTCGCTACCGGTTCGGGCGAACCGGTCCGAACCGGGATGAACCCACCTCTGATGTGAATGGTTGGCCAACATAAATATGGCTACCCACCATTTACCACAGCAAGACTTTTTGGGCCATGCAACAACTTTGTTTGACTTGGCAAGGCAGAGATATTGATAATCCTCTAACATATCCAACTAACTCCTAGAGGCTCTGGCATTGGCATTCTAGAAACTCCCAAAGAGGCATCTGCTCATGATTTTCAGATTTCATTGGAGCAATCCCAAGAAGAAAAACTGTTCAACCAAGAGGCAGATGACTCTGTTGTGGGTTTTAGCCCCATATTGTGGGGAAAAGAGAGCAAAAATTGGCCCCCCAGGGGGACTCTCTCAGGCTACCGAGTCCCCAGTATGTACCTGAAGATGCCAGGGGTTGATGTCACTTCCTGCCCAAGAAAAAATGAATGGATGATATAATCTGTCTTTCCCTCCAGAAGGGAAAAAGAAACAATTGGAGAAAGCCATTGGTAACAGATCCCCAAGGCAAGATAGAGCTTCTCAATACTCTTGCAAAATGGGATGAGCACGACAGTTTGAGCCAAAGTCGTCCAGAGTGTATGAAGTTTTTCCCCTGACTTGAGATACACCTAGATTAAGCATTCCAATGAGACTGTGCTACTCTCACACCATTCATCACCCAAAAAGGCTTATGTATTATAATAACATGAGTCTTATGCATTCCTGCTTCAATCAAGCAGAACGAAATTTAAACACAATCCCTCTGTATTTCTTCTGCAATCAACCAAGACCAAATTTAACTCTCTCGCCTGGATCCAGCATATCTCTCTCTCTCTCTCTCTCTCTCTCTCTCCCTCCCTCCCTCCCTCCCTCCCTCATTCTCTCTCTCTCTCTCTCTCTCTCTCTCCCTCCCTCCCTCCCTCCCTCCCTCTCTCCCTCCCCCTCTCCCTCTCTTTCTCCCTCTCCCTCTCCCCCTCCCTCCCTCCCTCTCTCTCTCTTTCTCTCTCTCTCTCTCTGAAGAGGTTCAGTTATCAGTTATTCGGAGTGGCAAATGCAGTTACCCTTTCATTCTTTCAGGGAAGCATTATTTAATTTCAGAATTCTTTATCCTTTTGTAGGCGAGAATGACAAGGCGCGGCTGACTTTGTCCTGCTGTAAATTTCCATAAATCATGATTGGATTAACTTACATTATTAGTTTCAGCTCTATCTTGTTCTGGTGCAGTGGCCTTTTTCAGTCAGACTCATGCTAAATATAATCTCTCTCTCTCTCTCTCTCTCTCTCTCTCTCTCTCTCTCTCTCTCTCTCTCTCTCTCTCTCTCTCTCTCTCTCTCTCTCTCTGTGTGTGTGTGTGTGTGTATAAAATGAGAATATATAAATACACTCTGTAAAGATCACAGAGTGTAAGTCTTTATTCTCTCAGCTGCTTCAAGAACAAGGTTTTAATTTAATAAAAAGGTAAATTCCACCCTAAGTTTGTTCAAATGATATATTTTTAATAAATATCAGAGGGCATGCTCCTATTGTTCCTACAAAGAATGACAGAATATCCACAGCTTTCTTTGTTATACCAAAGGCAGACATTATCCATGTTCATATGCTTTGTAGTGAATGGCACCATTCTTTATGGCAGCAGATCGTATAAATAATTGGCTACAACACAAATGTATGGCCTGTGGTCTCTTAAATGCAAGTAAATTACTACTTTTGTGTCATTATTAGCCACATTTGCTGGTACTGTGCCCTACTTCAGTGGAAGGATGGGTGTGGAACTTTGCTGTCCATAATGAGGGCACCACACCCCTGTGATCTTCATTTTCTCCTTTCTTGGTTGTTATTCTTTCAGATAAATGGAGAGTTGGGGGGAAATGATGTAAAGGGACTTGCAATTCTGCATCCCTGCCCATCAGCAGGTAGACTCTCTGACAACAAGACCCCATTTGACATACAGGAAGAAGCCTGTCCATCAAACAGCTCCAGCCAGAAGCAGCAGAAAGAAATATTGCAGAAAACATCCACCTACTGCATTGCTACGGGAGCACCAGGTGGCAGTGATAAAGACAGGGGTGGGCTGCTGGGGGTTCACAGGGGTTCGGGAGAACCTCTAGCTAAGATTCTGTGCAGTTCAGAGAACCAAGCCCACTCCTGGCTGGCCCTGCCCACCCCACCCCCACCCCTCCTAGGAGTCCTCACATGGCCCGTTTTGGATACAGGTAAGTGCAGGGCATGTGCAGAGGCTCAGGGAGGGCGAAAAACAGGCCTACTGGAAGTTCGGGAAGGCCAGAAACAGGCCTGTTTCCTGCCTCCAGAGGGCCTCCGGAGCCTGGGGAGGCCATTTTTGCCCTCCCAGAGGCTCGAGGAAAGCCTCTGGAGCCCGAGGAGGGCAAAAACGCCCCCCATGGTGCAGGAGGCCGACTAGGCCACGCCCACCCAGCAACCGGGCAGAGAACCCCTTGCTAACATTTTTGAAGCCCACCCCTGGATAAAGAATACAGTTTATTCTTAACCCTTCTCATCTTCCCTCTCAATGACATGACCCAGAAATGTGCTGGCATCAGAAAGAATTTGAAAAACCCGTTTGCCAAGATGTTTATTATTATTCAGTGAAACCTGGAGAACTGCTCCTGCAATCAGTTGCCTCTCAGGATGCTCCCCATGCAACACTCCTTTTCTGAGATCCTTCTCCGTGTTGGTGTTGTGACCCACCAGCAGCCCGTGCAGCTGGTAGCGGATCCTGTCCAAGACGAGGCCGATGAGGTGATGCGCAAGTGGCCTGTGCAGCTGGCACCCGAGTTGGACAGTGAGGAGGCTGGCGAGGACTCTATATCAGAGGCAGAGGTTCAGCCAGGGCCTTCAGAACCTCCAGCACCTCATAGCAGTGATGAGGAAGAAGAGGAGGAGCCTCTTCTTAATGCACAGGCACGCAGAGCTGCCAAAAGGCAGGAATGGCTACTCAGGAGGAGGTCTCCTTGGGAGTAAGGCTTGGGGCTAATTACCCACTCCCCAAGCCTACTTAAGGAATGACTCTGCAGGAAACAACTTGTTTGATAGTTTGTTAGTTGGTGTGCCTCTTGTTTGGAAAACCTCTGCTCGGCTTATCTGTTTTGGCTTACTTCTTGTGGACTAAATTCCAGGCATCTTGCCAAACTTTGTAAGCTTCCTGAGATATCCAGGACTAATGACTTATCTTTGCTTTATGACTATATGGACTTATGCCAGCTGTTAATGCCGTTTAATCAACAGCTGGTTTTTTCAAGAAAAGACTGCTTTAAGATTTGTTTGTGTGTGAACACTACTAAGCCAGTTTATTAGTAGTTGTTAATCAATTATATATAGGTTTGAACAAACTGTGTGTGTGCTACATTTTCTCTGGTCTGTAGCTGGGGCAGAACAGTTGGATCCCTTGAAATGAATGAGGTAGGGGTGCAATGAGGTAGGGATGAGACCACGAATAGAAGTTCTAGCTACCAAAAACTATTTAATAGCAAATTTCCCAATAATCCAAGTGTCAAACCTCTTAAATCCCTTTACCATATCCAATTAAAAATGTCTGAAGGCCCAGACAATGTAAAATGCTAAATTTATATGAAGGAAAGAAAAACAGAGGCTTAGATCTATAGGCAGATTATTAGAGAGAACAAGTTTAAAGGCTGCACTGATTTAAGCTGTCTCTTTAAGCTGCATATTTTTGGTTCATGTTTCTCTCAGAACAATTCGACTGAAGATTTTTGCAGTTTTTCCACATCAATGTTAGAAGAATTACTAAGGTGACTGGGATGAGCATTTTGTCTACCTAAAGGCCAATGCAGGAGATTCTTGAAGGGAAACATCCATAGAACATAGCAAATAACCGGAATAGCTTCAAGAAGTCTAGTGAACATTCTTTGAGTGCTGTTTTACATCCTTTGATTGCCGCTGAACTTTTCATAGAATGGCGTTTCAAACAAACTTGGAACCTCTTCATCAAGAGAAAGCATCAGAGAGGCTTGGAAAGGAAAGCAAAAATATTTCACAGTAGGACAAAACCCAGAAAAAACTCAGCGTAGGACAAACCGGTGAATGTCTACTTGGTGTTTCTCTATCTGTCTCTACAGGGGAAAGAGCAGGACATAAATGTTATAAAATGGACAAACTAAAGCTAGACTTAATTTTTTAAAAACAAACCTTTTAGAAAAGAAAAATCACCAGGATGAATATTACTGCGAACCGGTCAGTGGATGCAAAGATGGGGGTCACCAGATGTGGAACTTGGAGACCTACACAGCTAAAAAAACTCCTGCACCATGCTGCCAACTCGAAAAGTCAAAAGAATCCATCAATACTGGTAAAAATGCTGCACAGATGGCATTTTGGGCTAGGATAAAGAGAGGTCATCTTTAGAATATTTCAAAGGAAAAGAAAAACATTGAAGACAAATAAGCCTTTCCTTTGAGGGTCACATAGGTTTCGGGCAAGAAAATGTCAGTGGTACAAGGACTTCCAAGCTTCACATACCGTGCTGTAATTAATTCAGCTCAGAATAAAATACATAATTCAAGAATGTGTACTGGTAATGCCATAATTCCAGCTTCAGACCTTGGCCTTCCTAGCTAAAGCAGGAAAGAGAAATTCTAAAAAACTTGCATTCCCTTAACTATAGACAATGCTGACCTGGAAGTATCACACATTTGCTTTGTTCCCTAAGGGTTAAATACAGGCAGTTCACCCGCAGGTCGCTACTACCAGTTCGCCCGAACTGGTCTGAACCGGCTGAATACCACCTCTGCTCTGCAGACATCTTGCTTTGCACTGTTGATGCTTAGAGTAAAGCTCACAACAAAATACCTTATTCCACCAGACTTGAAATACTGGAATTAGACAATTTACAACTACGTTGCCTCCGATCTGATCTAAATGTAGTTCATAAAATCATATACCAAAATGTCCTTCCTGTTAATGACTACTTCAGCTTCAACCGCAACAATACACGAGCATGTAATAGATTCAAACTAAATGTAAAGCGCTCCAAACTCGATTGCAGAAAATACGACTTCAGCAACAGAGTGGTCAATGCCTGGAATGCACTACCTGACTCTGTGGTTTCTTCCCCAAACCCCCAAAACTTTAACCTTAGACTGTCTACAGTCGACCTCTCCTCGTTTCTAAGAGGTCTGTAAGGGGCGTGCATAAGCGCACCACTGTGCCTACCGTCCCTGTCCTACTGTCCTATTGTCCTCTTTTATCGTTACTTTTTACTTATGTTTATACAAATTACTACTATGACAAATAAATAAATAAATAAAAATAAATAAAATAAATAAAGTGGCAATTGGTGATTGACATAACATTCTCTGCTCTGCTCTACTCACAAAGCTCCCTGTGCATACCAGCTTCTCTTCCTTTGAATCTCTGTCTCTCTCTGTCTCTCTCTGTCTCTGTCTCTCTGTCTCTGTCTCTCTCTCTCTCTGTCTCTCTCTCTCTGTGTCTCTGTCTCTGTCTGTCTCTGTCTCTCTCTGTCTCTTTCTCTCTCTCTGTTTCTCTCTCTCTGTTTCTCTCTCTCTGTTTCTCTCTCTCTTTCTTTCTCTCTTTCTCTTTCTCTCTCTCTCTCTCTCTCTCTCTCTCTCTCTCTCTCTCTCTCTCTCTCCCTCCCTCCCTCCCTCTCCAGCAGGGTGATCCAATTCATTTAATTACCCTGCTATTTATTTAGAGATAATACAGTCCTTGTTGTAGCTGATGGTAATGAACAAAATCAGGCATTTCAAGACTGTTAATTAGAATTGCCATGTTTTCCAAGAGGATTCAAACAATTGTTGGACTTTAAGAGAATGAAAAGGAAAAGAAGATTGTTTAAGAAGTTTTTCAGACGTCTGTTGAGATTCTCAGTCACCAAGCTCATGGTTGTCCCAAAGGTGCTTTTCAAAAGGTGTTTTTCCTTCTTCAAGGAAAAAAACAAAAAGTCCAGTTGCCTTTTGGAAAAGCACCTTCGGGACAAGTTTTTCAGACAACCAAAACAATAATGGGTTTTCTATTATAAGGACAAATCTTACTAGGAAAATGCTATCTGGTTTTTACACAACTGTTGATAGCACAGCCGAGTTTGTAGGTGATTGCAATACAAATGTCATCTAAATTCTCATTCCACCCTCTAATCTTTTCCATACAGGGCCGGGCATTTTCTGAACTTGTTTCTTGCATCATTGGATGTTCTCCAGTGAGCCTTCAGATCTTTGGGAAAGTTGTGTTGTAGCCACCAACAACTTAGAAGTTACCCATAACTGATTTAAAGTGCATTTGAAGTAGATTAGGTGAATCAGGTTAACAGAAACATAAGAAGGAAAAAAAAATATCAGTGCATGAGAGAATCACACATTTTACTGTCAGCCTGTTTTTCACATCAAATTATACAATTATGTAACTTACGGTTTGGACCAAGATTGAATTGCTGGTAGTAATTCAGGAGACATCATGGTAACAATGTAGCATCTTGTCCATAACACAATGAGATATATAAAGATGATTGAGTCAAAAACTTTGCAAAAATCAAAACAAAGCAATAACAACAACAAAACTATCCTTGATACCACAAAGCCAAACATGCAGTAGGACTAAGATGGCTGTCTCAGACAGAGATTAAATGCAGAAGGAAATGCTACTAAAGATATTAACAACAAGGAGAAAACAACAATCCTTCATGAAGACATCTACTGAAATTTTACAATGTCCAGAATTTCTATCTATTTATTTATTTATTTATTTATTTATTTATTTATTTATTTATTTATTTATTTATTTATTTATTTATTTATTTATTTATTTATTTATTTATTTATTTATTTTGGTTTTCTTATATGCCGCCCAACTCCCGAGGGACTCAGGGCGGCGTACAGCAAAGAGAAAATACAAGAACAACCAACAATAAACATTGCATTAAAATCAAATATAAAAATTAAAAATTTAATATTAAAAACCATCCAACAGCCAGACATACCCAGGGGAGAGCTCAGATGGATTAGGCTCTACCCCCAGCCTGCAGGAACAGCCATGTCTTAACGGCTTTCCGGAAGGCCAGCAGGGTGGGGATGGTTCGGGTCTCTGGGGGAAGTTGGTTCCAGAGCGCGGGGCCCGCCACAGAGAAGGCCCTCCCCCTAGGGCCCGCCAGCTGGTATTGCTTGGCTGACGGGACCTGGAGGAGGCCAACTCTGTGGGCCCTAACCGGTTGGAGGGAAGTATGAGGCAGAATGCGGTCCCGGAGATAGCCTGGTCCTAAGCCATGAAGGGCTTTAAAGATGATGATCAACACCTTGAATTGGACCTGGAGACCGATGGGCAACCAATGCAGCTGGCAGAGTATAGGTGTCACGTGGCTGTACCTTGGCACACCCACCACAGCACGCGCAGCCGCATTTTGCACCAACTGAAGTCTCCGGATACTCTTCAAGGGTAGCCCTATGTAGAGCGCGTTGCAGTAGTCCAAGTGGGAGGTGACAAGGGCATGAGTGACCGTGAGTAGAGCCTCCTTCTCCAAGTATGGCCACAACTGGTGCACCAGGCGAACCTGTGCAAAGGCCCCCCTAGCCACAGCAGTAAAATGATGGTCCAATTTTAGCTGTGGGTCTAGGAGGACCCCCAAGTTGCGGACCCGATCCGAGGGAGTCAGTTTCGCTCCCTCGAGAACCAAGGAGGGACAGTTGTCATAGTCCTTAGGAGGCAATATCCAAAGCCACTCAGTCTTGTCGGGGTTGAGTCTGAGTCTGTTCCTCCCCATCCAGATCCTAACGTCGTCCAGGCACCGGCACATTACATCAATTGCCACACTGAATTCAGACGGGGTGGTGATGTACAGCTGGGTGTCATCAGCGTACTGGTGAAAACACACCCCATGTCTGCGGATGATCTCCCCCAGCGGTTTCATGTAAATGTTAAACAGGATGGGCGAGAGAACCGACCCCTGAGGCACCCCACATAACAGGGGCCTAGGGGACAATCTCTGCCCTCCTGTTAACACTGACTGCATCCTATCGGCGAGATAAGAGGAGAACCACCGCAAACAATCTTTTGGCAACAATCTTGAACTGTGTGGGCAGTCCATAAACTGTGTGTTCCAAGAAACAATCTATTTTCATTCACAGCCAGATGTGGAAACTTGATGTTTATTTATTTTATTATATTTATTTATTTTGTCAAGTACATGTTGGTAATATACATAGATATAACATTGTTTATGTACATAAGATGGGTACCGATAAGAGGGAACATTAGGACAGGGACGGTAGGCACGCTGGTGCACTTATGCACGCTCCTTACTGACCTCTTAGGAATCGGGTGAAGTCAACAGTGGACAGTCTAAGGGTAAAGTTTTGGGGGCTTGGTGACGAAACCACAGAGTCAGGTAGTGAGTTCCAGGCATTTACCACTCTGTTGCTAAAGTCGTATTTTCTACAGTCAAGTTTGGAGCGGTTCACTTTGAGTTTGTATCTGTTGTGTGCTCGTGTATTGTTGTGGTTGAAGCTGAAGTAGTCATTGACAGGAAGGACATTGTAGCGGATAATTTTATGAGCTATGCTTAGGTTGTGCCGAAGGCGACGTAGTTCTAAGCTTTCTAAGCCCTGGATTTTGAGTCTGGTTGCGTAAGGTATTCTGTTGCGAGTAGAGGAGTGGAGGACTCTTCTTGTAAAGTATCTCTGGACACTTTCTAATGTATTTATGTCTGATATGCGGTGTGGGTTCCAGACAGATGAGCTGTATTCAAGGATTGGTCTGGCGAATGTTTTGCATTTCAGGGCTGACTCTGAATTTTATGGATTTCTCTCCCTCATTATTATTATTATTATTTTAAAACTCAGTAGCAATGGCATCTATAGCTTTTTTGGGTTCTGAGTTTTTAAACAGTGGACTTTTAAATTAAGGATTAACCATGTGCTATGTCTACTGCAATAACATAGAATGTAGAATAACAGATGGGGAAGGGACCTTGAAGGTTTTCTAGTCCAACCCTCTGCTCGAGCAGGAGATCCTATACCACATAGTGGTTAGAATGCAGTACTGCAGGCTAACTCTGCCCACTGCCAGGAGTTCGATTCTGACTGGCTTAAGGCTGACTCAGCCTTTCATCCTTCTGAGGTTGGTAAAATTAGGAGACCCAGATTGTTGGGGGCAATAGGCTGACTCTGTAAATCATTTATAGAGGGCTGTAAAGCATTATGAGGTGGTATATAGGTAAGTCTAAGTGCTATTGCTATTTCAGAAAAATGACTCTCCAGTCTCTTCTTTAAAGCCTCCAGTGATAGAGCACCCACAACTTTTGGAGGCAAGCCAAACCACTGGTTAATTGTTCTCACCGTTAGGAAATTTCTCCTTAGTTTTAGGTTGCTTCTCTCCTTGTTTAGTTTCCATCCATTGTCTTGCCTTCCAGTGCTTTGGGAATAGTTTGATTCCATCTTCTTTGTGGCAGCCCCTCAAATATTGAGGTACTGTATTTTTCACAGTATAAGATGCACTCCCCCCCAAAAGAGGGTGAAAATGTGGGTGTGTCTTATACATCGAATGTAGCCCCACCCACCCACTAACCCCCACCCTTTGGCCTCTGCCTCCCAGCAAATTGCCTCCTTGCAGCAAACAGCAAACAGCCTGTTTCAGTTTCATCTTCAACACAGCCTGATTAGCATAACCAGCTGATTGTCCTCCTGACCATCAGCTGTTTCAGGCTGCAGGGTTTGCCACTGCCTATTGCTGTCTCTGCGTGCCCCATTTTTGGCCTCTGAGAGCCCCGCTTTCAGCCTCCGCGTGCCCCATTTTCCACCCATTCCAATCTCCACCACCTGGAACAGGTGGAAAATGGGGCACGGGGAGCCTGAAAGCAGGGCGTGGGGAAGCTGAAAACTGGATGTCGAGGCCGAAAATGGGGTGCGTGGAAGCAGCAATAAGAAATGGCAATCTCTGCAGCCTGAAACAGCTGATCATCGGGAGGGTGATCCAACCGACAATCAACTGCTTGTGCTAATCAGGCTGTGCTGAAACTGAAACAGGCTTTTTGCTGTCTGCTGCAAGGAGGCAAATTGCTGGGAGGCAGAGGCAGATTTTTTTTCTTGTGCTAATCAGGCTGTGTTGAAACTGAAACTGAAACAGGCTGTTTGCTGTTTGCTGCAAGGAGGAAAATTGCTGGGAGGCAGAGGCAGATTTTTTCTTTTTCTTTTCCTCCCCAAAAGCTAGGTGCGTCTTATACTTCGGAGCATCTTATACTCTGAAAAATATGGTATATACTGTAGCTATCTCTTCAGCTGAAAACTGGAGAAAGACATGTGCCCCTGTCTTCAGAAGCTTTGTTCTCCTACTCCTAAAAATGTAGAGAGCGCTATCCTGTCTAATTGTGCAAGAAGGAAACATTTTTTCTCCATTCCAGGTTTCCTGGTCACTCTGCACAAAAAAATAGGCTCATGTAGCATTAATCTGGTAGAAGTTATGCTTCTACAGATGCTCGAGTCCAAGATTTCTTTGGCACACCACGTTGGATAGGATCTAGATGTAATTAACTCATAGGTTCTTGCCACTGCCATGTTCTACACCCTGGGTAGAATTCTGAACTGTGGGAATTGTTTTGCCTATTTTCTTTTTTGTCCCTAAAACCATAAATAAGGCCCATCCTGCAAAACACCAAAAGACAATACCTCCAATGCTGGACTTTTAATAATTTACAATCACTGTACAATGTTCAGGAATACCAGTAAGGGAATAAATATATATATATCAATTGATTGAAATGATTAAATGAGTAAGCTACTCATGTTCAAACTCACACTGTTGAAGTTTCTGGCTTAGTTCAGTCTCTTTTGATACTGTTGCATAGATTGGAAGGAACAAGAGGTTTCTAGATAGAAAGAGGCAAGCAGACATCTAAAGAGAGAGGAAGGGAAAGCAAGAGGTAAGCTAACTTTTTTTAAAAAAAATTAAATTTCACAAAAACAAGTAGTTAGGTAAAGGGTGGGCACCCAGTTTTGCCCCTCAAATATTGGAACACTGCTATCATGTCTCCCCTGGTCCTTCTCTTCTCTAGACTAGCCATGTCCAATTCCTGTAACCGTTCTTCATATGTTTTAGTTTCTGGTCCCCTGATCATCCTGGTTGCTCTTCTCTGCACTTTTTCTAGAGTCTCAAACATCTTTGACTTTTTAGAGTCTCAACACTCCTTGACTTGCTTGCCTAGCTTCTTGAAATCACTCAATATTGTTTGTTGAACGTTCCTTGTTGATGCCTGCACAATAATGCTACAAAAGGCCTGTGAGTTTGTATCAGGGTCTGAAGAAAACCAGGTGTTCAAATAATTGTCCATCATAGCACAAACATTGAGAGACTGTGAAACCGTTATGAATTTTTGAAGAGATAGCCTTGTTGCTATTAGAAGAGCGGCCATTTGGTACCTTAGAAACAGCAAAGTGGATGGATGTTATGGTTTGTGCAGCTTTAACACTTGCAACAGATGCTCAAGAAATGTGTTGCGTTCTTTGCATTGAAATAAAAATCATTGAAAGGATGGGGATTGATGAAATGGTTACTGAATAAAATGATGAGGAAATGGATTCCACCTTGTCTGTCATGTTGTCTGAATGAAAAGAAAAGTTTAAGAAAGCTAAGGGAGTAAGATAACAGAATAACAGAGTTGGAAGGGACCTTGGAGGTCTGCTAGTCCACACCCCTGCTCAGGCAGAAGGACCCTATACCATTTCAGACAAATGATTGTCCAATCTCTTCTTAAAAATGTCCAGTGTTGGAACATCCACAACTTCTGAAACAGAGATGGGTTTCAGCAGGTTCTGACCAGTTCTGGAGAACCGGTAGTGGAAATTTTGAGTAGTTCGTAGAACTGGTAAATACCACCTCTGACTGGCCCTGCCCCCATCTATTCTCTGCCTCCCGAGTCCCAGCTGATCAGGAGGAAATGGAGATTTTGTAGTAACTTTCCCCTGGAGTGGGGAGGGAATGGAGATTTTGCAGTATCCTTCCACTGCCATGCCCATCCAGCCACGCCCACTAAGCCACACCGACAGAACTGGCAGTAAAAAAATTTGAATCCCACCACTGTTCTGAAGGCGAGCCATTCCACTAGTTAACTGTTCTAACTGTCAGGAAATTTCTTCTTAGTTTTAGTTTGCTTCTCTGCTTGATTACTTTCCATCAATTGCTTCTTGGCCTGCCTTCTGATACTTTGGAGAATAGGTTGACTCCCTCTTCTTTATGGCAACTCCTTAAATATTTAAAGACTGCTATCATCATCACCCTTAGTTTTTCTTTTCACTAGACTAGACATGCCCAATTCCAGCAACCATTCTTTATATGTGATAGTATATGTGACATAGATATATTATAATCCAGGATGTCTCTTTTATCATTGAATGAATGTATTCATAGATTTATAGGGAATGCTCATGGTGGCATGTACTGTATTCATGAGCTTAAAAAGAGTGTGTGTGCAGCATAACCAGAGGAAATAGGAACACATAATAAGGAACAGATGTTGATTGAGTACCAAAGTATAAAAGAAGTAGGTTGGGGAGAAGAGGTTTGAGTCACAAAAACAAATAGAAGATGGAAACGACCTTGGAGTACTCATATCCAACGACCTAAGTGCTAGAGCCCACTGTAACAACATTTCCAAAAAGGCACTAAGAGTTGTTAATCTAATCTTGCTTAGCTTCTTCTCTGGCAACATTACATTACTAACGAGAGCATACAAAACATTTGTTAGACCAATTCTGGAATACAGCTCACCTGTCTGGAACCCGCACTGCATATCAGACATAAATACAATCGAGAGAGTCCAGAAATATTTCACAAGAAGAGTCCTTCACTCCTCCGCTCACAACAAAATACCTTATTCCACCAGACTTGAAATACTGGGATTAGACAATTTACAACTACGTCGCCTCCGATCTGATCTAAATGTAGTTCATAAAATCATATAACAAAATGTCCTTCCTGTTAATGACTACTTCAGCTTCAACCGCAACAATACACAAGCACGCAATAGTTACAAACTTAATGTAAAGCGCTCCAAACTCGATTGCAGAAAATACGACTTCAGCAACAGTGTGATCAATGCCTGGAATGCACTACCTGACTCTGTGGTTTCTTCCCCAAACCCCCAAAACTTTAACCTTAGACTCTCTACAGATGACCTCTCCCCGTTTCTAAGAGGTCTGTAAGCGCACCACTGTGCCTACCGTCCCTGTCCTTCTGTCCCATTGTCCTCTTTTATTGTTACTTTTTACTTATGTTTATACAAACTACTGCTATCCTATACATGTTTGACAAATAAATAAATAAATAAATAAAATAAAATAATAAATAAATAAAGAGTAAATGGGTCAAAAGGAAGGAGAACAGAAAGAACTTTCCCAACTCATGAAATCCTTAACAAGATTCACAAGGAGTTTAAAGAACTAAAGGCGATGTTTGAGCCGGCGGTGGAAGCAAGCATGGCTTGCAAAGATAAAAAGGTAGGGAGAGTTATGAGTGGGGTTGGAGTAAATGAGATTTCATTTTCTTTCTTTTCTCATGCCTTTAATTACTCTGGCTTACTATTTGTCACCCTTTCTGTGCTTGCCACAAGGTCGCTTATCCTGGAAACAAATAGCATGATAGACACGCATTTCTTACATTCAGGGGAAAATAATAGGAAATTAGCCTTCTGATACAAAAATCTCCCCCAGATCTCCAAAGTTAGAAATGAGGATCCCATCGACTTTGACAATGCCATGCACCTTACAACTGTCACTTCCTTCCAAAGCAATTTGAAAAGAAGACAGATGCATCCCAAGTTCGAGATTGACTTCTTTCCTAAAATAAGCTTACCAGAATCCGGCTGAGAACCTATGATTGGCCATGAGATGGTCATAAAGAAGACTCTGAGAGACTCTGAGACTCTGGAAAGAGTGCGGAAAAGAACAACAAAGGTGATTAGGGGGCTGGAGACTAAGACATATGAAGAACGGTTGCAGGAACTGGGTATGTCTAGTCTGGTGAAAAGAAGGGACTAGGGGAGCTATGACAGCACTGTTCCAGTATTTGAGGGGCTGCCACGAAGATGAGAGGGGCAAACTATTTTCCAAAGCATGAGAAGGCAGGACAAGAAACAGTGGATAGAAACTAACCAAGGAGAGAACCAACCAAGAAGAAATTTCCTAACGGTGAGAACAATCAACCAGTGGAATGCCTTGCCTTCAGAAGTTGTGATTGCCCCATCTGGAAGCTTTCAAGAAGAGACTGGACAACTGTCTTGTCTGAAATGATATAGACCAGTGATGGCAAACCTTTTTTTCCTCGGGTGCCGAAATAGTGCACACGCGCGCTATCGCACGCGTGTGCGTGCCCACACCCATATTCAACGCTCCCCCACTCACCCCTGCTCCCTCATTTCCTGACTTCCGGTGGATCCGGTAGGCCCATTTTTGCCCTCCCCAGGCTCCAAGGGCTTTCTTGGAGCTTGGGGAGGGCGAAAACGCCCTCCCCTGCCACCCTGGAGGCCCTGTGGAGGCCAAAAACGCCCTCCCAGAGCCTCTGTGCGAGCCAAAAATCAGCTGGCGGGTGCCCACATGCACGCTGGACCTGAGCTAGGGCAACAGTTTGCGTGCCAGAAGATATGGCTCCGCGTGCCACCTGTGGCACCCGTGCCATAGGTTCGCCATCACGGGTATAGACTCTCATGCTTGTAGAGGGAGGTGGACTAGATCAGGGGTGTCAAACTCAAGGCCTGCGGCCCACATCTGGCCTATGAGGTTGTTAGATCCAGCCTTCAAGGCTGCCCTGGAAGCAGGGAAGGACCCCTGCCACCTCACCCCCCCCCGGTTGTGGTGAGGCAGTCCAGCTGGTCACCGCCATGCTGCAGTCCCTGTGTGCTCAGCCCCCTCCCTCAAACCTCATCCTCCAGCAAGTCTGCCCTTCCTGTCACCAGGGCTGTTGGGGTTGGATGGGCGGCAGGCTTGCTGGAGGATGAGGTTTGAGGGAGGGGGCCAAGCAAACAGGGGATGCAGTATGGAGGTGACTGGCTGGGCTGCCTCATTGCAACCCCACAATGTGTCTTTGTCTGAGACTGCCGTGGCTGGGACAAAGCAAGCAGCTGTACATCTGGCAGGTCGCGTGGCCACCCAGGCATCTGGCAGTCCTGATCAGGTGCCTTGGAGCGTCAGCATGGCGGTTGCAGGGATTAGACCGACCTATGTTGCACAGGCTGCAGATTTTCAGCGGACTCTTCGGGTTCACCGGGGGTCTTTGCCAGTGGGGGAGCAGGGGGGCGAGCAGCAGGCTTGCTGAAGAATGAGGTTGGATGGCGGGGGCAGAGCATACAGGGCTCGCAGCGTGGTGATGATGGCGACCAGCTGGGCTGCCTCACAGCAATCCCTCTATCTGTCTTTGTTCCTCCGATGAATCAGGCCCCAGCACCCTCCCTGGTCCTGCCCCCTTCTGCCGGACACCCCTCTATCCCCCCCATCCCTGGCCGATCCCACACAGGGCCCGCCCCCGATGCGAGCGATGTCGAGCTGGCCACGCCCAACCTGGCCATGCCCACCCATTGGGCCGTGAGCAGCTGGCCACGCCCCCCATCCCCCCCAGGGTAGCCACAATGCTGATGTGGCCCTCGGTGAAATAGAGTTTGACACCCCTGGACTAGATGATCTCCAAGGTCCAGTGGTGGATTCCTACCGATGCGGTCCACTCTATAGCACCGGTAGCGGCCTGCTGGTGATGTCACAGTACTGGTGCGGTTGGTTGCCAGTGCCTGGGCACCGCCATTTTTTTAAAAAAAAATATTTTTTTAAAAAAATTTACTTTTGCGCATGCCCAGAAGCCGAGCTTCCAGCACTGCGCATGTGCTGCCTTCCTACCCCACAGTGAGTCCAAGCAGGGGATGATGGCTGAGGGAGCACGTGAGACGCTGAAAGAACAGGCGGCAGGAGCTATCTCCATTCCCCTCCCTTCAGCAGTCCAAGAAGCCACGAACGCACGGTGATGATCCCAGGCATTTTTGCACGTTCGAGGCTTCTCGAGCTGCTAAGGGGAGGGGGAATGGGCGGCAGGACCTATCTCAGTTCCTCTCCCTTCAGCAGTCCGAGAAGCCATGCCCACCCAGTCACATGGCTGGCAAGCCGCACCCACAAAATAAGCCATGCCCACAGAGTGGTAGTAAAAAAATTAGGAACCCGCTCCTGCCAAGGTCCATTCCAACTCTGTTATTCTACGTTCTAAGAATGGATCATTCCAATGTTGACTTTCATCTGGAGATCTTCTGGGTTTTCCCAGCCCAGATCTGGCAGCCTTAACCAAAGTGCCACCTTCTCACAAACCTGGTTCAGCACATGGACTTCTGAGTAGCCCAGCTTTCAGAGACTGTTCTGATGAAGCCCAGTCTAGGCTCTGTTGCTTTTTCAGGTGGTTCTGACTTCCATTCCCTTGTGGGTTTTGGAAACACTAGGGGAGCTATGACAGCAGTGTTCCAGTATTTGAGGGCCTGTCACAAAGATGAGAGGGGCAAACGCTGGGGGAGCTATTTATTGCATGCTCTTTCAAATAGTGAGGTTACCTTCAATTGATTTTTTTATTTTTGTTGCAAAATATTTTGAAGGCCTATATTGTCCAATGAGGAGACGTGTGCTTCTGAGGAATAATTAGTTCCAACTGTGCTTTAAGGAGAATGGTTTGATGGGAAATGTCTTTTTTTCTATCGCCCAGTCCTTCCTGAGTCCCTTCATCCTTTGTGACTAATGGGTGCTGTTTCTTAATTTCTTACAGTACTATATTGGTTGACATTTCTTTTCTTTTTTTAATAGTACATTTGACATTTTGATTTCTACACCGCTCACAAGATCAATGCGCAGCCCATCACACACGTGGATGGCTGAAACAGACAGATTACAGATAATACCTGTTTATTCTCCTTTCCCCTTAATTTGACACAATAATGACAATGATTTTAGAATCAGAAAAACTATTTAGCAATGAGAAGGATATTTCACCCTTGCTTCCATTCCCTTGATCTTTTCTTCTGGATCAAAGAGTAAATTTCCTGGGGAAATTGTGATGGGGGGGGGGGAAAGCTGGTATTCTCTGCTAAAAAAAAATACTTTAAGAAAAAAAAAAACATTTGGATAATTTTCTTTTTCCCTTTCCACCTCCCAAAAAAGATGCCATCTTGGTCCTTTAAATGGATTTCTGCTTTTTATTTCTTGGAAATATACACGGCATCTAAATTAAAAACCTGGAAGTGAGGAGAAACTTTCTGATGGTAAGAGCGATCAACCAGTGGAACAGCTTGCCAGTGGAGGTTGTGAGAGCCCCAACACTTGCGACCTTCAAGGGGAGACTGGACTGCCATCTGTCTCAAATGGTGTAGGAACTGCTGCTTGAGCAGGGGGTTGGACTAGATGACCTACAAGGTCCCTTCCAACTCTAATAATAAATCTAAATCTAAGTAAAACGCAAGAGCAAAATAATTGTCCTAAATAAGACAGGATACTATATTTTGCAAAATTCAAAAGGAAAGAAAGTGGAGTGTTTGGATGTAATTTTCATTCTCTTTGGATAGAAATCATGTTTAGAATTTGTTTTGTTTTGATTTTAAAAATGTTTTGGGGAGTGTTTGGGTTAGAATTTTTTTTTAAAACAATGGAAAGCACAAATGTGGCATGCTTCCCGATCTCGGAGTCCCAGCGAGTGAATTGAGAAGCTATATAAATCTGCTTAAATAAATATATTAATAACAGTAGAGCAAAAAAGAAATTTAAAACCTTAGCATTTAAAAAAATAAAAAATAAAAATAAAAGTCATACGCAAAGAAGCAAGAATTCTGAGTGAGGCCTCATGCCAACAACTGGAATCCTTTCAGGCAGGGAAGGATGGGATTTGTATTCTCTCTACAGGCTGACTTCTCAGGTGCTACAGCTCGCCAGGTGAATGACAACCTGTCTGCGGCTTCTTTGGGGCTGTTAAATGTCAGCCAACCTACAGCCGATCCAGACACAACTGGCAGCTGACCCCCAACTTGTTTATGGAAAGCTAAGGTGACCAGATTTTAACATTGGTAAAGCGGGACACCATTGACGGGGGGGGGGGGGTTCTTGATTAAAAATTTGGTCTGGAGGTTATTAGCATTGTCATCAGAATTGGAGGTTTGACCTCTTTTTTGAGTTCAGATTTTAGATTTATTATTAGAGTTGGAAGGGACCTTGTAGGTCATCTAGTCCAACCCCCTGCTCAAGCAGGAGTTCCTACACCATTTGAGACAGATGGCAGTCCAGTCTCCCCTTGAAGGTTGCAAGTGTTGGGGTTCTCACAACCTCCGCTGGCAAGCTGTTCCACTGGTTGATCGCTCTCACTGTCAGAAAGTTTCTCCTCACTTCCAGGTTGAATCTCTCCTTGGTCAGCTTTCATCCGTTATTCCTTGTTTGGCTTTCTGGTGCCATAGAGAACAGCCTGACCCCCTCCTCTCTGTGGCATCCCCTCAAGTTTTGGAACACTGCTATCATGTCACTCCTGGTCCTTCTCTTCGCCAGACTGGCCAAGCTCAGTTCCTGCAACCGCTCTTCGTATGTTTTATTTTCCAGACCCTTTATCATCCTGGTTGCTCTCTTCTGCACTTTCTCTAGGGTTTCAATATCTTTTTTGTAGTGTGGTGACCAAAACTGGATGCAGTACTCTAGGTGTGGTCTGACCAAGGCTTTATAGAGTGGTACTAGTACCTCTCTGGTCCTTGATTGTATCCCTCTATTTATGCAGCTTCTTCTTTGTCATGGTGAGATGGTCTAGAAAGTGGTCCAAAGTTTCCTCTATTCACTTCAGGGCATGATATCTTAGACATATTTTCACTTTTGCCCTGTTTCTGTCTCTTTTCTGTCATTAAAAAAGTAACTTTTAGTTCAGATTCTGTCAGAGGCGTGTCTAGAGGTGTGTCTATGCAAATGAACCTTTGCATAGGTTGCTCTCCGACCTCGTGTTACAAAAAGGAAAGGGGAAAAAAAACAGGCTGCGCAGCAATTTCAAGCCCCTTCTGCAGCGCGGTATTTAAAATCAGGCAGGCAAGTGAATCGGCTTTAAGGGAGAGCTGCGCAGGACTCTTAAATGCTTTTTCTTTAAGCTGCTGTTTTGATTCCTTTAAAATCAGCTGTAGCGTCCTCTGCTCCCTCTGAATCAGCAATTTCAGTTCGCGGCAAACTCTTCTGGGAATTGCATTCTTTCCAAAAATCGGGACTTTTTTAAAACGCCGCGGGACGTGGGACAAATTGTTAAAAATCGGGACTGTCCCGCCAAAAGCGGGACGTCTGGTCACCTTATGGGAAAGCACCAATCAGGGGAACCCCACTGAAAATGGCTGCTGGCATTCGGTGTCCCTGGGAGCTGCAGGGAGGTGGAAGAAAACAAAGCAAAACCAGAAGCAAATAATCTTTAGCAGGCAATTCGTCTCTGGAGAAAAGCTGCATTTTTAAAAACTGACTGTGCCTTGTTCGGATGGCCAAGAGTAAACCCTGCAATGCCAGAGTGATATATTTGTTGCTGATGGTGTCTATTTCTTTTTCTTTTTTCTTTTCTTTTAAATGTAAGGCTATCAAAAATGTTAGCCTTTTCCTAACTGGATTGATGGTGTCAGGCATATATGACAGTAAGTTGATCGTCAAGGTTTTATGGCTAGAGAAGCATCCTGTTGGATCAAACCAACATCTATCTAACCCGGCCTTCTGAGTATCTCTGGCGTGGGATCTTTTATTTATTTACTATTTATTTATTTTTAAAATATTTATATAGCCACCCATCTTATGTCGAATTCTAGACAGTTCTGGAACGAGAAAAAAGAAGTTTTGTCTTCTCTGTAGCAGAACATAAATTCAAACAGGTGGTAGAAGCAGTGGCAGATGAAAACTGCGAGTTTCAAAAAATGTTTAAAGAACTTGTAGGAAGTTATTTCTCCCAACAGACTAAAGTGAAGGCATAGAACATAGACAGCCTTCAACTCACAACCATTCATTTAGTGACCCTTCAAAGTTACAATAGCACTGAAAAAGTGACTTATGACCAGCCCTCATACATATGACCATTGCGGCATCACCACAATCTAAATTTGTGCACTTGGTAACCAGTAGGCATGTACAATGATTGCAGTGTCCCAGGGTCATGTGATCACCATTTTTGACCCTTCCCACCAGCTTCTGACAAGGAAGGAAGGAGGAAACGGGATTCCCTTAATGATTGTGTGATTCCCTTAACACATGAGTGTTAAACTCAAGGCCCGGGGCCCGGATTCGGCCCACGGGCCCCCACTGGAAATAGTGAAGGACAGGCCCGCGGTGCCTCTGCCAGTGAAAACGGAGCTCAGGAGAGCCGCATGCATCCCTCCTGGGTTCCATTTTCACTGGCATAGTGTGATGACCCAGGACACGGCACAGAGATAACATAAAAAGCTGGCAGTTCAAACCAGCCCTTTTAGTGCTCCAAATCTCCCCCAAACTAACCTCAAAACAGCCTCGGTCGCAATTAGTCCAGCCCAGCACTGTCTGCACCAAAGCTGCACGGCCATAAATCCCAAATTTATCTAGCAAAACCAGAACCAAGCAAGGAGTTCAGGGAGCAAAAGATCCAGATAATCAGTCCAGAACACCATACATGTCGGCACACAATACTCCAGGAACTCAGAGTTTGTTCCCGACAAATACCCCTCCCCACAGCATCTCTTTAAGTATCATTCCCCAGGTGTGCCTGGTGAAGCTGGGCGGGGCACTCTCCTCATGAGTGGCCTCCTCCATCTGAGCTGATCCCACCTCCTCTGCACTCTCCAAGCCCTTGCATCAGAAGGGGGTGGTTCCTGCTCCTCGGCTGAGCTCTGTTCTTCCCTGCCTGTAGGCCTTGCTAATTCCGAACAGCCTTGCCTGGACTGACTCTGCCCTTCCCCAGTTTCCTCCAAGGCCAATGGAGCTGCCCTCTCACTCGTTGTCAGTTCTTGTTCCAGCTCATCTTCCATCGCAGAGTCAAACTCCAACGGGGGCATGACACTGAGGGCTGCAGGAGGATCCCCCCATCCCCACCTGGGCCACCTCAGGTGCCCCCTGACACAAGTGACATCGAGCTGGCCACGCCCACCCTTGTCATGCCACCATGCCCATCCGCCCCCCGGAGGTCAAACACAATTCTGATGTAGCCCTCAATGAAATCGAGTTTGACATTTAATAACTGCAGTGATCTGTTTAACAACCATGGGGGGAAAACCCCAACAAATCAGGCATGACTCAGAATAGTCACAACTCAACCAGAAAAGAGGTTTGCAAAATCATTATTCCAAGTCAGCTTTAGTTATTCATGAGACATGGTCATCGGCCTCTTGTTCTGTGTTTGGCGGTGTGTGCAACTAGGGACTGGGGGTTTTTTAATTTTAATTTTTTCAAAGAGGAAAGCGAACATGGGAGGGATGACGAGACTGCTCTTCCTTCCTGTTTCTGCTTTTCTGGTGTTTTGAATCTGTGGAGTGTTTTCTTGCTGGAGATCTCTGAGAGAAAAGAGAATGATTATGTTAACATGATGATAGGTTGGTCTCTGGACACAGATCTGTCATGAATTATACGAATGCAAATAAATGCAAGGGATTTGATTAATGCAAAACATCGGCCCCTGTCCAGATAGACTGTATTTTGTGTCATTTGTTTCAAGCTAGCCTGCATCCCGGTGGCATTCAAAGATTGTGTGTGTGTGTGTGTGTGTGTGTGTGTGTGTGTGTGTGTGTGTGTGTGTATGTGTATGATCCCCTGATAATAAGCCCAATCAGGCTTTTGAGTACATGGCAATAAGGCCAAGCGCTTATTTCAGGGTTCAAAAAAATATAAGACAGGGTCTTGTTTTCGGGGAAACACACACACACACACACACACATCACATTTTTTTTGCTGATAATTAAAATGAAGGGAGACTAGTATAGATCCATTTCAAGCTATTTAGCTATCGTCAGCTAGCCATACCTTTACTGGGATTTGAACCTGGGCAGCCTGCCTGTAAGGCAGTATATATATTTGCAATTCCTTATAGTTTAGTTTAGAAACTGCAAAATCTTTCATCTATTGTCTACCCCCTGCTCCGGCAGGACACCCTATATCATTCTGGACAAATGGTTGTCTTCTTAAAACTTTAACTTGAAGTTTTTAAACTTAAAAACTGTCCAGTCTCTTCTTAAAAATGTCCAACTTCCATTCTCCAGGAGCCTTGAAGTCTAGAAGTATAAAATAACAGAGGAATAGATTGATGATCTATGCTGTCAAACCGGAGCTATTGTAGAATAAACGAGTTATAACCATTCTCTGGACAGCAGCATAGAATAGTTATCTGGATTTCTGCAACTCTGCCTAAGTGTCATCAATGTCATTAGACTGCTTAAATAAAGCAATTCAGAGTTACTAATCTGGGCTGCAAAAATCAACTGTTTGCAGACCAAATTTAAGAGTCCTGCCTTAAACTCACATCTCTGCATGCCTTTTGAAGAAGAGCAAAAAGTTTTGAAGACCTATCTCCAAGGCCTGGTCCATGCAGACAGCTCCCCGCAGAGCACCTTCTAACTGTGAATCGATTCTTGCATTTCTTCTTGAAAAGAAATCCGTCTAGCTGATAAAGAACTGCCAGGAGTATGGAGATTATTACACAAATCCCAAAGATGATTACTTAGAGCAAAACAGGATCTTCTAGAGCTGGTTGGTTAGATAATCATTTGCACTCAAGGTGAGATAAATTAAGAGGAGGAAGAAACTGGTGTATCTAGGCCAACACAACTAAAGGCCTCTGGGAGAGCCCCATCCTCCATCCTATCATTTAAATGATAACGGTGCATAGCATTTACTGGATGGAACAGATTCCAGATATTTCAACCGGCAGTCAATCTAGTTTCAGTGCTATCAAATTTGCAAGACCTACTAGTGCAACTCACAAAAAAGGATGAGAGGGGGAGAAGTTTGAGATGAATTTGGATTTTGAGCGGTTCAGGCAAAAAATATTAGATATGGAAGACCGAGATTGGGGAATGTTATGGGAACCTTCTCATGAAATGGGTGCCATCTAGAGAAGAAAAGAGTTTATGCTGCTGACATATTGCTTCATTGCTGTATTTTTTGGAGTATAAGTCGCACCTTTTTCCTCCCTAAAAGAGGCTGAAAATTTGGGTGCGTCTTATACTCTGAATGTAGCTTTTCCGAAGCTTTTTCCCAGCCCTAACGAGGTGGTAACGACCTTCCCAGCTCTTACCTTGCAGGCTCTTTCACTGTTACTCTCTCCGAAGAATGTTTTTCCAACCCTAAGTCTTTGCAGGGTTTTTTTTTCATTGCTTTACTTGCTCCAAATAAGTTTTTTTCTAGCCCTAACAGGTGCTAATGATCTTCCCAGCTCTTACTGGCTTGCAGGCTCTTTCATTGTTACTCTCTCGGAAGAAGTTTTTTTAAGCCCTAACCAGGGGATAAAATAATGTTCTGAAGCTGACCAGACTAAGGACACTAGCCAGATGAATACCTGGTAGGCAAGATTTTTTTTCCCCTATTTTCCTCCCCAAAAACTAAGGTGCGTCTTATACTTCGGTGCGTCTTATACTCTGAAAAATATGGTATCTTGCAGGTATGAGGCAACATACAGTCTAAGAAAATGGGGCTATAGAAGATACTTTGTATGAAGGTAGAGAAGTACAATCCATCTCACAGATGCTATGGTGCATACAATGTCCTTCAATTTGTACAGAAGGAGATCTCATGCTGGAGAAAGAAAATGTCATTTAGTTTTAATTCTATTTATTCTATGCATTTTTTTACATGTTCTATATCAGGGGTCCCCAAACTTGGCAACTTTAAGACTTGTGCTATGCTGGCTGGAGAATTCTGGGAGTTGAAGTCCACAAGTCTTAAAGTTGCCAAGTTTGAAGACCTCTGTTCTATATGTCTATGATCTATTTTCTTTGCTCAGTGTTGAATATTATATGTCTATAATTTGTAGGTGCTTTGACACAAATAAAGAATCAGACAGGATGTGATTTTATTTCCTTAGACCGAGATAGACCAATCTTTAAATGTTTTGAACTGTAATTATCATCACTTCTTAACATTGGCCACACTGGTTCAGGGGTTTTGGAATTAAAATCTGGGGATTTGAAACACGCCTGAATATTTTTTAAAAATGAAACCTTGATCAGGGCGTCCATCCATCCCCTCCCCTTTGCGCAGTAATTGGTACTATTTCTTTTTCATTACGGCATGTTATTGTTTTCTATTTTCTATACAAAAGACAGCTCATACAATAATAAGAGAGAACGAAGACAGCTTAGCCTGGATTTGAAACAAAATCATAAATAATTGAACTAGGAAAACAGAATAACAAGTAAAACATAAACTGAACGCAGGCAGGAAAGCATAATGCACATCAGAAGGGACAATAGAATGAAAGGATGGCGTGAAATCCTGTCCCCTGGAAAAATGCTCATTTTGGAGTGTGTGTGTGTGTGTGTGTGTGTGTGTGTGTGTGTGTGTGTGTGTGTGTGTGTGTGTGTGTGTGTGTTTTGAGAAAGGCTGTCAATGAGTATAAAACCATGTAGTTGCCCATGTTGTGGTGGTGGGGGAGAGAGCCAACGCTTTCTCTCAATTGACTTTGTGATTCAGTAATGCCATTGTATCATTCTTTCATTTCTTTCCTAGTTTTTATGTTCTCTAGGAAACATCAGGTTAAGGAGAAATTTCTTGATAGTGAGAACATTTAATCAATGGAAGGACTTGCCTTCAGAAGTTGTGGGTGCTCCATCAAACCTCCATCAAAGGAGGTTTCCAAGAAGAGATCGGACAAACATTTGTCTGAAATGGTATAAGGCAGTGATGGCTATCCTTTTCTGGACCGAGTGCTGAATGCGCGCATGCGCCCAAACCCCCAAAATGCAATGTGCATGCAGCCCCTGTGCATGCGCCCCACCCCGGTGCATGTGCCCTGCTCCCACGCACATGCCTTGCCCCATGCATGTGTGCGCAACCCCCACATGCGCCCCATCCCATGCACATGTGCAGGTGCCCCCTGCTTGCTCCACACACCCCGTGCATGTGTGTGCCTCCTGTGCCCCCCCACCCCAATGCATGCACCCTTCCCTGTGCACATGCCCCTCCCCTGCACATGAACACGCAGTCCCCTGCACATGCCCCACCCTTGTGCATGCACGTGTGCCCCAGAGGCAGGTTGCTTATTCTTCGCACTACCAGTGCACTGTGCGTGCATCACCATATTTTGCCATGCGATTTCAGCGCATTTTTTGCTTCCGTGCATGAGCGGAAGCAAAAAATCGCCAAAATCTCGTGCGCACGCACGTCCCCTCATGAGATTTTGCTTCTGCACATGCGCAGAAAGCAAAATCAGCCCAAAAATTCCCAAATAAAGATGGCGCCACATGACAGACCGGTGAAGATGGCACCGGAGCTGTTGCGCGCAAATAGTGCCATCTGCTGGCCGCTACCGGTGCGGTAGAGTCAACCGCACTGATAGGAACCCACCACTGGTGTGCCCCCATAGGCCCCATGCCCCCCGCACGTACTCTGCCACCCCACATGCACTCACGCCCCCCCGCATGCGCTACACCCCCCCCCGCATGCACAGCAGAGACCCAAAGTCCAGCTGGCTGGCGGGAGGCATGCATGAACTGGGGCGATGGCTTCCATGCCATCAGAGAGGGTGCTGCATGCCACCTCTGGCACGCATGCCATAGGTTCGCCATCACGCATATAGGGTCTCCTGCTAGAGTAAGAAGACCTCCAAGGTCCCTTCCAATTATGTTATTCTCTTATTCTATTAAGCAGGATTTCACTCCTCCTCTGCTTCAGTCCACACCACAGTCCTCTTATTCTGAAACATATTTTAATCAGAGAAAAAGAGCTTTGGTTTTCTTCTTGGTAGGTTTATCTGTCTGGATATGATTGTATACAATTGCTTCAATTGGGAGTTGTTATTCTATCAAGCCAAGTTAGCAATGTAGTACGTTTAAAAAGACAGAGTCAGATAAAGGAACAGACAATTGAAGAAATACTCCAGATTCAGAATAAACTGTTTGTCACGATGTGAATAATTGCCAGTTGTGCATCTCTACTGTTTTCTAAGGTTTATTTCTAATCAAGCAGACATGTGATATGTTTTACTACGCATGCGTGCATTCCAGGAGTTTTGTCTACTCCCACTGTCCTTTTTCTTCTTCGATGCCTGCTGAAGGCAGACGTGAATCCATTAGCTGAGAAGATGTAGTTTATTAAGGGTTTATTTTTGTTACTTTTGTACTGAAATAAATATTTTGTTAATTAGATTTGAATCTCGGTTTTATTTTCTAAATACGAATGACTTCGAGGAAGCAAGATCCTAAAATCGCCTCTGGTAGGAAAATTCCTATCTGACACTGTGGCCCAAATTGGGGCATCTTGTTTTTTTCATCCACACAGAGGTGGCATTCCGCCGGTTCAGACCGGTTTGGGTGAACCGGTAGTAGCGAGCTGAGGGTGGCCCACCAGCCCTGGTGCTATGTCACCCTTTTAGGCACATTTGAAGCTGCACACATGCATACAAGCCATGTGTGCAAGCAAAGCACATGCACGGAAGGCTGTGCTCATGCGTGGGCGGGTGCTCACATTTGCGAACCGGTAGGGAAGGTAAGTGAATGCCACCTCTGCATCCACAGTATTATTTTACCCTGAGCAAAGCCCAATTTGCCAAGGATTACAGCAAGATAATCCCATGTGAGATTATCTAGAGGGAGAGCTGGAAAAAGGGAGATTGCTTTGTTCTTCAGGAGTTTGTAGAGGCTCATTGGATTATGCGACAGGAAGAGAGAAAAAAAATTATAGCCCAAGACACTTATCCTACGAAGAAGAAGTAGCAAGAGCTCCAGACATTTGTTGGCAATGTTATTCATCCTGAATTACAAACTCTCTTTTAGTGCATGGTTTTTTTCCTTCCGGCTTAATGGCAGAAGAGGGAATACAAGACCAATTGATTGCTGTTTGATTTCTGCATAATGGATGAGATTTCATCTGCAGCACCCTGATGATAGGCCAGCTATTCCCCCATGTCTTTGCATATCTCAGGGTCTCAATCTTCTAACTCATTCCTTTCAAAAAGAAGAATTGTGGGGGGGGGGCAATATTCTGAATTTCCTGAAACTCATTAGTTTCTTTCACCGTAAGTGATAAAAGGGGAGAAAACCCCATCTGCAACAGTTCATAGGGGCCGCCAGAGCAGAACATAGAGGGAGAAAAAGTCGTCTAGTTTTATTTTCAAGAGCTGGGACATATCTTCAATAAAGTGAGTAGCCTGCACTTTAAAAAAAGAAGAAAATTTGTATTCCCAACCTTTTCGCACAACTACAGATGGAATGAGAATGCAGGTTCATTTGTGTGTAATGTGTGGCCCGTGGTTGTTTTGTAACTTATTCTTCTCCTTTGGCTCTAGCAACAATTTGGAGATGGAGAATGTTGTGGCCCGCCAGCAGCCCATGCAGCTGATAGCGGATCCCATTCGAGAGGAGACTGACTTGGTGTTGCGCCAGTGGCCCGTACAGCTGGCACCTGAGTCGGACAGTGAGGAGGCTGGTGAGGACTCAGTGCCAGAGGCAGAGGTTCTGAATCTCCAGCACCTCATAGCAGTGATGAGGGAGAAGAGGCTTCTCCTCTTCTGAATGCACGGGCACGCAGAGCTGCCAAGAGGCAGGAATGGTTACTCCAGAGGAGGTCTCCTCGGGAGTAAGACTTGGGGCTAATTGGCCACTCCCCTAGTCTACTTAAAGACATCAGAGGCAGCTGAAAGGCTGCAGGAAACAACGTTTGGAAATTCGTCTGGTCATTGTGTGTCTTCGTGTCTAAAAAACTTCTGCTTTGTTTCTCTGCTTCGGTTTGGTTATCAAGGACTACGTCTAGGCATTTTGTCAACTCTCTGAAGCTTCGTAAGATATCAAGACCTAATTACTCTTCTTTGCTTTAAGACTTTTTGAATTGATACCAGCTGTTAATGAAGACTAATTGGCAGCTGGTTGCTTGCAAGAAAAGACTATGTTTAGATTGGTGTGTGCATATCCACTGCTAAGACAATTATTAGTAGTGGTTATTTGATTAAATAAGTTCGTACAAACTGTGTGTTGTGCTATGTTTTTAGCTGGGACAGAATGGAGACCACACCCCATTGTCCATCTGGCTTTAAACAATCCACATATCGGGAGAGGACGTGGTTTTCCACAGTTGAACCATAAGTCCGTTCCTTGAGAAATTCACCATCTCTCCTGCTGCTGTGAACAGAGGTTATTTATTGATTTGAGAAGTGAAGTTCAATTTTTCAGGGGATTCCTTTTACACCATGTCCGTGGAGGCTAATTTGTTATACGAAGATCTTAGAAGCTCTGGTGGTATTTCCTACTAGGAGCAATGATGATGTTTGTCTATCGTGTTCGAAGAGGACCTTGACATCTAACAGGTTGTGGGCTGTCCATGATGTGTCCGCAGGTGGCTGGTAAGGCCTATACGGGCACAAAATGTTCTGCCACATATTGGGCAGACATTTGTGGGCACCATTGTCGCAGAATTTGCAGCTCTGGCTTTGTGGAGTGCTCGCTTCTCTTGTGCTAAGGTTGTTCTTCTGTCCTCAGAGGTCTGGCAGCCTTGGTGGATCAGCATGCGCCATGTTGATCGATCTTGTGCCAGGGTTTCCCAGGAGGTGGTGTCGATATCCAGGGACTTGAAGGACTAGGAGCAATAATACTCATATCAAAGCCCTCAGAGATTAATTCTGCAGCTCATGAAACATATCTCTGTACAGAACCCATGAAGACCTTTTGTACCCTCCTGAAATGGGACCAATGAAGAAAAAAAATGCATTCAAGTTTAGAGCTCATTATTCAGCCCCTCCCGTGATAATGACAGAGACTTTTCTCCATCAATATTTTCCATCACTACTTCATCTTCTCATATTTGAATAGTTGGAGCCTTTCTGCTTAAGCCTTGGTTGGTGCTATTTTGTAGGTATCAAAGAAGGCATCTTTTGACACCTTTGCAGTCCTAAGAACGACACTGCCAACCTGTAATAAATGACACCTCATTTTCAGAGGTGGTATTCTGCCCAGTTTGGATCGGTTTGGGTGAACCGGTAGCGATGACTGGGGGTGGGCTTGCCCGGACATAATGCCATCCTATTTAGCCATGTTTTCAAGACAGGGCGCATGCGCAGAAGGCTCATGTGTGAGTAAAGCACATGCACAGGAGGATGTGCACATGTGCGGAGGTGGGCATGCTCACATTTGCAAACTGGTAAGGAAGGTAAGTGAATACCACCCCTGCTCATATTGCTTTCATTCATCATACCCTACTTGTCTTATCAATCTCATTTCTGAGGTGCAGAAAAGGAATCATGTGTTCTGTCCCCAGTTACGAATGTATCAAAAACACACCGTTTGAATGAACTTAGTTTAATTAATGAACCACTGCTAATAACTGGCTTAGCAATGGCGAAACACACAAATCAAAAGAAGCAATCCTTTCTTGCATAAAGTCAGCTGCTAATTCATCTTCATTAGCATCTGGCGTAAGTTCAGTCAGTCTTAGCTCAAAACAATGCAATTAGTTCTGGTTATCTCACGTAATGTCCGAAGGCTTGGCAAAATACCCAGGAGTCTTTCTTGATAAGAAATCCTAAGCAGAGAAACAGGAATTCACTACAGAGACCCGAGTCTGAACTATTGTTTCCTGCAGCTTGTCAGCTGCCTCTGATGTCCATAAGTAGACTAGGGGAATAGCCAATTAGCCCCAAGTCTTACTCCCGAGGAGACCTCCTCCGGAGTAACCATTCCTGCCTCTTGGCAGCCCTGTGTGCTCTTGCTGATGTGAGGTGCTGGAGGTTCCGAAGGCCCTGGCTCTTGCTGATGTGAGGTGCTGGAGGTTCCGAAGGCCCTGGCTGAACCTCTGCCTCTGACACCGAGTCCTTGCCAGCCTCCTCACTGTCTGACTTGGGTGCCAGCTGTGCTGGCCGTTGGCGGGCCACAACACCGTGTTGCAGAGCAATATATTTTCCTACCTATCAATAGGGTGGGAAGAATGAGCCCTGGGAAAGCGACAATCCACGAACTAATGAACAGTGATTTTAAAAGCCAAAAACCTAAACCACTTGTCTCCCCCAAAAATCCTCAAGACTGATATGTTATTAGATGTAATCATCACTGTAAGAATGAAATGGAGAAGCTGGTTTATCTTCTTATTTATACTTGACGTAGATTAGCTTGGAGCATTCTTTCGATGAATGAACTCATTGCCAAGCAAATAAAAAAAGAGGGCAAACATTCCTTTGAAAGATAAATATGCAAGCTTATCTTTTGTTCAGAATTATATCCACAGAAATATCAACGGAATGTTTTAATTTGGTTGTTTTTTTATTATGGCATCTATTTTGTTTGGGAACCAGACCTATTGCTCTATTGTGGCTTTTGTATTGTTGTTTTTCTACCACACATGGATGGATCTTTATAAAAATGCATTTAAAAAAAAATTTCCTAAATCTTAATGTTTAGTTAGATACAAAATATATTGAAATAGCCAAAGTGATATAAATGTGAATATCTTAAAATATAAAGGATGTGCTGCGCATACACATTCATCTAAGATTGTACATAGGAAATGACATCTGCATCTGTCATCCACAAGTCAATATAAGGGAACATTTCACAGAGATATGGCATTCACACAGTTGGCTGATGCACGGATGCTTTCCCAATTTAGGGAAAAGCAACCCCTAATTCATAATTTGAGGATATTCCGATCAAACTGTCAGTCAAAACAAAAATGATGGCGAAAGACTGTGTAAGGTCCTGTCTCTCCCTCCTGTTCAAGAAAGCATGGACTGTCTCAAAACTTTAGCATTTCAAAAGGAAACTTTTATTAAAAGGAAGTGAACGTAAGACAATGCAAGGCAGGGTCTGAGTTCCCACCCAGGCAATTCCATTAGGATAAAGTGGGAACAACATCAGCTCTTTTCCAGTCCTCTGGTAGTTCCCTGGTGTTCCAGGATTTTTGAAAGATGTGTTGCATGTGTTGCAGAGGTTCAGCTCCTTTAGTACTTATGAGCCGAGGTGGCGCAGCGGTTAGAGGCAGGTACTGCACATCACTTTAGCTAACTGATCCGCAGGTCAGCGGTTCAAATCTCACCGGCTCAAGGTTGACTCAGCCTTCCATCCTTCCAAGGTAGGTAAAATGAGGACCCAGATTGTTGGGGGCAATATAAAAATACATTGCTTACTGGTGTAAACCGCTTAGAGAGTGCTTACACTGTGAGGCGGTATATAAATCTCACAAAATAAATAAATAAATAAATAAATACTCTGGAGTGTAATCCGTCCGGTCCCGGTGATTTGTATTCATCAAGATCAGACAGGTGTTCTCTTACTACTTTTTTTTTTTTTTGCTTATTTTAACTTTAGTTTCCAGTCTGTTTTTTGCAGTTATATTTCTGGTAGGTTGGGCTATAGTTTGTTTTTGCATGAAGACTGATGCAAAGAATGATTTAAGCAGCTCTTCTTTCTCTCTGTTGCCTGTTACTTCCTTGCCGTCTTCTCTCTTTAGCGGACCAACTGTTTTCCTGATTTTTTTCTTGTTATTTATATGTTGGAAGAAACTTTTTAAATTATCTTTGACTTTTGTTGTAAGTCTTTGTTCATTCTGAGCCTTTGCTTTCCTGACTTCATCTTTACAGATTCTGGCTATCTGCTGATATTCTGCCTTAGTTATGTGTCCCTCTTTCCATTTTTTGTACTTTTCCTTTTTTTTTTCATTCAATTTGTCAGAGAGATATTTGTGCAGCCATGCTGGTTTCTTCTTGGATCTCTTGTTTTTCTTTCTCATTGGTATTGTGTTGGTCTGGGCTTTTATTATCATGTTTTTAAGAGTTTCCCAAGATTTTTTGAGTTGTTTTTCCCTTTAGGACTTTCATCCAAGGAATCTTTCCCAAGTTCCCTCTGAGTTTATCAAAATCAGCTCTTTTAAAATCTAAGACTTTGGTATTGTTGTGTTCTATTGTTTGTGTTTGCATTATGTTAAATTCTAGTATGACATGGTCACTCTCACCCAATGCTCCTGCAGTTTCAACTCCCTCTATAACTTCTTCTCTGTTTGTAAGTATTAAGTCCAATATGGCTGTCCCTCTAGTTCCCTCCTCTACCTTTTGGACAACAAAGTTGTCAGCTAGGTTGGTTAGGATCCTATTTGATTTCTCACTTGGTGCAGAATTAGTTCTCCAGTTGATATCCAGATAGTTGAAGTCCCCCATTATTACTGTAGTGTATTTCCTACATATGTTTGTTAGTTGTTTGGCAAAAAGGATATCCATTTTTCCTGCTTGATTGGGTGGTCTATAGTATACTCCTATGGCCATATCATTCTTTTTTCTTTTATGTTGACCCATATGCATTCCAGGAGGTTTTCTTCTTTGGTTACATGTAACTCTGTAGCAATATAGTGGTCCTTAACATACAGTGCAACTCCACCTCCTCTTTTTTGTGGTCTGGTTTTTTTTGAAGAGTTTGTATCCTTCTATCAGTATGTTCCAGTCGTGGGTTTCATCCCACCAAATTTCTGTTATTCCAACTGTCATATCTACCTTTGTGTATTAATATTTCAAGCTCACCCTGTTTATTCCCCAGACTTTGTGCATTTGTGTATAGGCACTTGAGATTTTTGTGTCTGACTCTGGGTATGCTTCCTGTGTCTCCTATTTGGCGTTTGAGTTTATCTTCCTTTCTTTCCCTCTTTAGTTCATTATTTGCCTTGCTTACTAGGAGTTTTTGCTTGGAGTTAGGTCCTGGAGATCCTATAGAGTGGTCACCCTCCCCCCTCAATCTTAGTTTAAAGCCCTCCTGATAACTTGAGCCAGTCGTTTTCCAAAAACATTCTTCCCAATCTTTGTGAGGTGTAACCCATCCATCTTGGAGGTAGTATAGTCCATGGTCCAGGAAGCCAAAGTTTTTTGGGTGACACCAACCCTTTAGCCAGTGGTTCACTTCTAAAATTCTTTGTTCTCTTACTCTAGACCAGGGGTGTCAAACTCAAGGCCTATGGGCCCAATCCAGTGGTGGGTTCCTACCGGTGCGGTCCACTCTATAGCACCGGTAGCGGCCCGCTGGTGACGTCACAGTACCGGTGCGGTCGGTTGCCGGGGCCTGGGCACCGCCATTTTTTTTTAAAAAAAATTTACATTTGTAAAAAAAATTTCTTCTGCACATGCCCAGAAGCTGAGCTTCCAACACTGCGCATGTGCTGCCTTCCTACCCCACAGTGAGTCCAAGCATGGGAGGATGGCTGAGGGAGCGCGTGAGACGCTGAAAGAACGAGCAGCAGGAGCCTAGGATCATCGAATGGGGAGAAGCATTCAGGCCAGACGGAGCCTCCTAGAAGAACCGCTGCCACGGTCTTGCTGCTCCCGCTGCGGGGGGCTGCGTTGTGGATGGGCAATGCCCCCCCCGCTTCTCCAGCCGCTGCCAACCTCCCGAGGCCCACACCCACCCGGTCACATGGCTGGCAAGCCACACCCACAAAATAAGCCACTCCCACAGAGTGGTAGTAAAAAAATTAGGAACCCGCCCCTGGCCCAATCCATCCTCTAGGGTGCTTAGATCTGGCCCATAGGGCCACCCTGGAAACAGCGATGGATTGGCCCCCAGTGCCTCTGCCAGTGAAAACAGTTTTTGCTGGCAGAGGGTTGCTGGAGGCCATCACAGCTGAAAACAGAGCTCACAATGGCCACACGTGGCCCGCCCAGGCTCTGTTTTTGTTGGCAGAGGGTTGCTGGAGGCCGTCACAGCTGAAAATGGAGCTCGCAAGGGCTGCACATGGCCCACCAAGCTCCGTTTTTTCTGGCAGAGGGTTGCAGGAGGCCATCACAGCTGAAAATGGAGCTCATGAGAGCTGCACATGGCCTGCCCAAGCTCCATTTTTTCTGGCAGAGGGTTGCTGGAGGCTGTCACAGCTGAAAATGGAGCTCGCAAGGGCTGCACATGGCCCGCCAAGCTCCGTTTTTTCTGGCAGAGGGTTGCAGGAGGCCATCACAGCTGAAAACAGAGCTCGTGAGGACTGCACATGGCCTGCCCAAGCTCTGTTTTTTTCTGGCAGAGGGTTGCAGGAGGCCATTGCAGCTGAAAACAGAGCTCGTGAGGGCCACACATGGCCCGCCCAAGCTCTGTTTTCACTGGCAGAGGGTTGCTGGAGGCCGTTGCAGCCGGAAATGGAGCTCGGGAGCCTGTTTTCACTGGCAGCGCTCAGTCCACCAAAGGCACCCCCGACATGAGTGATGTCGAGCTGACCACACCCACCCTGGCCACGCCCATCCCAGCCCCCTGAGGTCAAACACAACCCTGATGCGGCCCTCAATGAAATCGAGTTTTACATCCTTGCTCTAGACACAGTGGGTTTTATGCTCTGGGACTGTATAATTTGTATAACTCTAAAGTTTTATCTCAAAAACTCTTAAAACTTTTCAGTCTCCAGGATTTATGGCTGGTTTCTGTTCTGGGAACTCGATTCACATCTTGCCTGACAATATCCTCCTATCACAAAACAATAGGAAACATCAAACATGTATGAAGTGGAAGGCCAATCAAATATTTATTATTGTAATCACTTACCAGTATTACACATACTAATAATTACAGAAGCACAATTGTGAGAAAAGTAAAGTAATAGCATATTAAGTGAATAGCTGATTGACCCTTTTAAACTTATAATATTTTAGTAGAGCAAAATATAGAAGCACCACCCAAACAGGGTAACCAGAAAGGTTGAATTATATGTTAGTAGCTATAGAGAGTAAAAAAGATAGAAGATTCTGTTGTTATAACCAATTTCAATCAAAGTAGTTTTAGCCTTTCTGTGGAATTGATTCCTTGATCCGGTCTATCTATTGGGGCTGATATAAATCCAACAAGGCTTTTTTTCTTGAATTCACTAAATCAGGGTGGTACCTAAAAATGCAAATATGCATTTCACATACATCTAGATTGGATCAAATTGTCTAGGCCACCACTTAATTTGCTGCAGTACTTCTGCAAATGAGGAGGAACAATGCTGGCAAAAGGATAGAAGCAAAGTCTGGGATCCAATTATGCTAATTGCCTAGAAAATGTGTGAAGACAGAAAATAAAGACCATCACAAATACTACCCACACCCGCCATTAGGAATTTTCCTTTTTACCAGCCCATCATCTGAGTTTTCCTTACCCCATCTGAACAATAACTCAAAAAGTAGGAGTTGACCAGGATCAATCTGGTTTGTGAAGATTCTCAGTCGTACCATATATTCTTTTCTGCAAAGTCAGATGCTTTTTAGTATATTACTTTGAAAATCAATATCTTTGATAAGCTTGGCAGCCAATTAGTATTTGAAGACATACCGAAGAGAAATACTTAATTGTCTAGCATCGTCCACTGCTGCGATTGAATCTCATTTGTTATTCTGTACATTGGTTCTTAGGAGACACCCAACTCACAAATTCAGTGATAGGCAATGCTTTGAAATGATAGAACAAGTAATACAAGCAACAGTATCAGAGTTTGTTGCAAAAATTAAATCCAGAAACACACAGAGATAACTGATTCAGCTGGATTCATTAACTTCTTTATAAACATAGTAATATATACTGTATATTTACAATACTACAAGTAGAGTTCTTCTTCAACATAGTAGCAGTTACAAGCAAAATACAAGCAGCTTCTAGTTCAGAGTTCAGAGAGAGACAAGAGAGTTTCTAGCTTCAGTTTCGATTCTCTGCACAGAGTCAGATGTGTTTAACTCCCATTGGCTGACTTAGTTGCTATGCCTATTCATTGGCTGACCTTGTTTACCATTGGCTCTCCCAGTTCATGAATATTCTAACTGTCAGCAATAATTTGGTTCAATGTTGAAACTGAAATCACTATATAAACCATATAACCCAACTATAGTTCTCCAAAACATCTTAAGTAAATCAAAAGACCCACAGCTAAAATTGGAACAACATCTTTCAGCTGTGGCTAGGGGGACCTTTGCACAAGTACGTCTTGTGCACCAATTGCGACCCTACTTGGAGAAGGAGGCACTTCTTACAGTCGCTCATGCCCTTATCACCTCACGGCTGGATTACTGCAATGCGCTCTACATGGGGCTACCCTTGAAGAGTGTCCGGCGACTGCAATTGGTGCAAAATGCAGCTGCGCGAGCTGTGGTGGGTGTACCTAGATGCACCCACGTAACACCTATCCTCCGCCAGCTGCATTGGCTGCCCATTAGTCTCCGGATCCAATTTAAGGTGTTGGTCGTTACCTTTAAAGCCCTACATGGCTCAGGGCCAGGTTATCTTCGGGACCGCATCCTGCCGCATACCTCCCTACGACCGGTTAGAGCCCACAGAGTCGGCCTCCTCCAGGTCCCGTCGACCAAACAATGTCGGCTAGCGGGACCTAGGGGGAGGGCCTTCTCTGTGGGAGCCCCCTCCCTTTGGAACCAGCTCCCTCCAGAGATCAGGACCATCCCCACCCTACTGGCCTTCCGTAAAGCAATAAAAACTTGGCTCTTCCGGCAGGCAGGGTATGAATGAAAGTTTGTTTTTTAATGGATAGTATTTTAATATGGCTCCTTTTAAAAATTGTTTTTTATGTGTTTCTATATCTGCTGTGAGCCGCCCAGAGTCCCCCGGGAGTTGGGCGGCATAGAAATTTTAATAAATAAATAAATAAAATAAATAAAAGACCCAAAAGTTCCAGAAGGAAAAAACCAGGAGTCATCTACAACATACACTGTCAGGACTGTAACAACCACTATGTAGGACAAACAGGCAGAAAATTAGCAGACCACATCCATGAACATCAGCTAGGAGTCAGAAAACATGATGAAAAATCTTTTATCACAAAACACAGAAACCGGCTTAATCCATACTTTCCATTGTGAAACTGTGAGCATCCTATGTCTGTCTGTCTGTCTGTCTGTCTGTCTGTCTGTCTGTCTGTCTGTCTGTCTGTCTGTCTGTCTGTCTGTCTATCTATCTATCTATCTATCTATCTATCTATCTATCTATCTATCTATCTATCTATCTATCTATCTATCTATCTATCTATCATGGTGCAGTGGTTAGAGTGCAGTACTGCAGGCTATTTCTGCTGATCACTGGCTGCCAGCCGTTTGGCAGATCAAATCTCACCAGACTTAAGGTTGACTCAGCCTTCCATCCTTCCGAGGTGAATAAAGTGGTATATAAATCTAAGTGCTATTGCTGTCTGTCCATCCATCCATCCATCCATCCATCCACCTACAGATAGATAGATAGATAGATAGATAGATAGATAGATAGATAGATAGATAGATAGATAGATAGATAGATAGATAGATAGATAGAGCCGAGGTGGTGCAGTGGTTAGAGTGCAGTACAACACGCTACTTCTGCTGACTGCTAGCTGCATTTCAACAGTTCAATCTCACCAGCTCAAAGTTGACTCAGCCTTCCATCCTTCCAAGGCAGTTAAAATGAGGACCCAGATTGTTGGGGGCAATAGGCTGACTCTGTAAAACCACTTGGAGAGGGCTTTAAAAGCACTACAAAGCGGTATATATAAGTCTAAGTGCTATTGCTATTGCTATTGCTATTGCTATTGCTATTGCTATTGCTATTGCTATTGCTATTGCTATTGCTATTGCTATTGCTATTGCTATTGCGGATGGATGGATGGATGGATGGATGGATGGATGGATAGATAGATAGATAGATAGATAGATAGATAGATAGATAGATAGATAGATAGATAGATAGATAGATAGATAGATAGATAGATAGATGAGTTTTCATTACAATTTTCTGACTACTAACTAGTGTTCATGGATATGCTCTGCATATATATATTATGTATCTATATATACAGACAAAAATACATATGCTGTATATTTAAAACTTTTTTATTTTTTTTTCTGTCTTTTTCTTTTTTATATACTTACCTCACCATGGTTCTTTTTATTCTTTCTTTGAATATATTTCTTATTAGCTATATAAAATCTATTAGCAAAAGTACTTTAAAAATAGAAACAATATCTTGCTTTGAGGATTTCTTATATCTGAGTTAATTAGCTGGTGACCCTACTTTCATATATATGAAGAGGAAATCAGAAGTTCGCAGTAATTCCCTGACTTCTATTACACAACTCCAGCTACAATTAAATAGTGAATGTAATGTGATCAGTGCTAAATATAGAAGGCCATCTACTACTCCCCACGAATGCTACAAATAAAATGTGTCTGTAACTGTAATGTGAAGAGAATGTGTCTCCCTTTTTATAATAATAATAATAATAATAATAATAATAATAATAATAATAATGATGATGATGATGATGATGATGATGATGATGATGATGATGATGATAATGATAATGATAATAATAATAATAATAATAATAATAATAATAATAATAATAATAATAATAATAATAATAATAATAATAATAATAATAATAATAATAATAGACTAATTTCTTGGACACAGGAATCAGTCTAATTTCATTGATAGCCTGATAGTTCATACCAGTAGTTAAATGAGTATTTGGAAGATCATACCCCACGCTACTGAACTCAGAAAGTATCATGAAAAGCAGAAAGGTCAAAGGATGAAATAAAATAAATATCTTGATGAAATGGGGAAGAAGAATTAAGGCAACTAAAACTTCAGGACCAGTGTGTAGAATGGTTAGAGATGTGTAATGGGGACGCCATTGGAGGAAGCAGGAACTAGAGTCATCATCTGCATATTTGTGGAGTGTACAGGTTTGAACAAACTGCGTTTGTGCTACATTCTTTCTGGTCCATCGTTGGGGCAGAATAGTAACTTTGAACAGTCACTAAATGAACGGTCAGAAGTCAAAGACTACCTGCACAGAATTTGCTGACAGTGTTTGAGAATGCTTGGGAAGTGAGTTTGAAAAAGCAAGAGAGCAATAGGTGGATCCTGTGTGCTGGGCAGGTGGATTAACTGAACTCAAGTGGAAAATGAGGGAAAGGAAGAGCTGGAGGATCTTCAGTGGGAAAACTCAGGAGCAGTGGATTTTCATTTAGGGTCTGACCCTTTACTGAAATTTAGTCAAGATCTTGCAGGCTATGAGTCTTTTTGTCCTTCTGTGGAGTTGGTGCTTTCTGGACACATCAGTGGTGGGTTGCTGCCGGTTCGGACCGGTTCTCCCGTACTGGTGATGGACATTTGCCCCCGTTCACCGAACCAGTTCTCCGGTTTGCAAAGTACCCTCGATGCGAACTGGTAGGGAAGGTAAGTAGAACCCACCCCAGGGACACATGTCTTGTGATTTATGCTCTTGAAAAGCTTGAGGCTTTCTCTGCATTTTAGACTTCTAATCCAAATTATCATTTCCCCAATCCTTATCTTTATCCTTATCTCAGCCACAATTTGTCAGAAATAGCATGCTTGTTCACATGTTAGAGACTAGATATACCGCATTTTTTGGAGTATAAGACACACTTTTTCCTCCCCTAAAAGAGGCTGAAAATTTGAGTCCGTCTTATACTCGAAATGTAGCTTTTTCGAAGCTTTTTTTCCAGCCCTAACGAGGCGCTAACGATCTTCTCGGCTCTTACCAGCTTGCAGGCTTTTTTCATTGCTACTTGCTCCGAAGAATGTTTTTTCCAGCCCTAACGAGACATTAACGATCTTCCCGGCTCTTACCGCTTGCAGGCTTTTTCATTGCTTACTCTCTCCGAAGGAGGTTTTTTCCAGCCCTAAGTCTTTGAAGGTTTTTTTTATTGCTACTTGCTCTGAAGAATGTTTTTTCCAGCCCTAACAAGGTGCTAAGGATCTTCCCGGCTCTCACCGCTTGCAGGCTTTTTCATTGCTACTCTCTCTGAAGGAGGTTTTTTCCAGCCCTAAGTCTTTGCAGGCTTTTTTTCATTGCTACTTGCTCCGAATAAGGTTTTTTCCAGCCCGAACGAGGTGCTAAGGATCTTCCCGGCTGTTACTGCTTGCAGGCTTTTTCATTGCTTACTCTCTCCGAATGAGGTTTTTTCCAGCCCTAAGTCTTTGCAGGCTTTTTTTCATTGCTATTTGCTCCGAATAAGGTGTTTTTAAGCCCTAACCAGGGGATAAAATAATGTGCTGGAGCTGACCAGACTAAGGATGCTAGCCAGATGAATACCTGGTAGGCAGATTTTTTTCCCTTATTTTCCTCCCCCAAAACTAAGGTGTGTCTTATACTCTGAAAAATACGGTAGGTATCAAGCTGATTTACTCTGCTGTACTGGATTTTCCTATGCACATGCCTGTATTTAAAATAAATAAATATATAAACATATTTTCATTTTGGGTTTTTTCTACTTCATATCTTGTATGTCACACAGGACCAGATGAAAGAGATTGAGTATGCATGTTGATGCATGGGCATGGATCCCACATATGGGGTTCTGTGGTCCACGCATCTGGTAACCTTGTATGCTCCTTAAACCTGTGAAGAAGGCTTAACTCAGCCTTTGACTGAAGCCTCGTGATTTATTATGGTATGAGCTTTCACAGGTATTTTAATATGCTCATCAAATATATAGCTATCTGAGAAAGTGCTAAGAATGTAGACAGATGGGTCAGGGCTGAAAATTATGCCGAAGGGTCCATCAAGTTAAACGGAGTAAAGCAAATCAAATCAGGAGGACATTTGAATGTGGAGATATAGTTGACATCTCTCACTTGGAAGGCAAATGATAATGTGTATTTTGGATATCGCAGAAAGCATAGGGGGGGAAAAAACAGAAGCAAGAAATATTTGTACTTCATCTCCTCAGCAAACAGCTGCAAATTTGGTTCCATTCGGCAATATCAGTTCTATTTTCGCGTCCCATCAGTGGCGTGTTTGCATTTTGTTTTCATTATGATTGGGAAATCAATAATTTCCTCTCCCTCTATCTTTCTCCAGAAGAAAGATATGGATGTGATTTCTTGCAGAAACCATGGAGGAAAGTAATAGCTTGAAGAAGCAGACTGACAAAACAGCCTCGGTTTTCTTAATTGTTTGGTGCACCCACAACCTACATGCAGTGATGCGATTCAAGTAATTTAACAACCGGCTCTCCCTAATGACCAGCTGGGTAGGTGTGGCTGGTGGGTCATGTGACTGAGTGGGCATGGTCAACTGAACATCACTCACAGGAAGGTGGGGCGGCGCAAGTGGACCGAAGTGGCGGTGGCGATGGCTGGAGCCTTAGTGCAGGAGTGAAGTGCCCCTGTACTTGCCTTTGCACAGCAATGGCATTCCACCTTTGTCGCAGAACATTTGCACTCAAGGCAGCCCTTGCCTGCCTTGAGCCGAGGTGGCGCAGTGGTTAAATGCAGCACTGCAGGCTACTGCTAGTTCAGCAGTTCAGCTGTTCAAATCTCACTGGCTCAAGGTTGACTCAGCCTTCCATCCTTCTGAGGTTGGTAAAATGAGGACTCAGATTGTTGGGGCCAAGAGGCTGAACTCTGTAAACCGCTTAGAGAGGGCTGTAAAGCACTATGAAGCGGTATATAAGTCTAAGTGCTATTGCTATTGCTATTGCTGCTTCAGGCTTGGAGCTGCAAGCCACGGCCGGGAAGCAATGTGGCAGAGAGAAGAGGCCAGGTCTGATTCTCCAGCATGTCATCTCTTGCTGGGTCTAACTGCCCAACAGGCAGGGTTTTTAAAAAGATTTTTGCAGCAGGAAATGGCGGGCAGCTACTTCCGGCCTTTGTTGGGCATGCCTTTGTTGGGCAGCTGGGCATGCCTTGGTCTCTCGGGGAGATGTGTGACCTGCTCTCTGCCCCGAGACACTGGCCTGCCACATTCACTGCCACCGCCTCATGGCCTGCCCACTGACCTGACCCGTGTCGCCGCCGCTGCCGCTGTTGCCAGGAGCAAGTGGGGCAGGGTTGCATTGTGGCTCTGCATCATAATGGGCTACAGGAGGAGGAGGGGACCCCATCTCCCCCATTGTGAAGCACACTGTGCTGTGCAAGGCGCTGCGAGAGCAGCAGGCAGGCCACTTCGGCCATGAAGCGGCAATCTACCTCCGATATGTTGTGTGGGTGCATGAGTGTATGATTCTTGGAGTATATGTGTAGACTGATTGATTGGTAGGAATGAGGAATGCGGGTGCTTGGGCCCCGGCCCCCTTTACTGAGTGTGAAAACAGAAGTGGAGGGGTTCTGGAGCCTGATCCCCGTTTTAGAGTGAGTGGTATGGATGGTTTGCCGGAAGAGAGGGAGACCAGTGGGGGCGGGGAGGGGATCTCTGGTACAAGGGGGAGCGGGAGTATTATGGTCATAACAGGGAGAGGTAGGTATGGCGGGAGCAGAGGGGTAGGCCGCTCTCGGGGAACGAGAACTCGCTGTCTCCAAGCGATTCCTTGTTCTGGCCCCTCAGGTTTGGTTCCATCTTGCTCAACCCGAGGTCCTGGTAACCAGGGATGTCAGGGCCCTGGGCTCAAGCTGCTACTGTTGAATGCCAGGTCAATTACCAACAAGGCCCCCCTTGTACGGGATTTAATCCTGGAAGAGGGGGCGGACCTGGCATGTATCACTGAGACCTGGCTAGGCCAGGAGGGGGGGGTTCCCCTCTCTGAGATGTGCCCGGACGGGTTCTTAGTACAGCATCAGCCGCGACCCCAGGGAAGGGGTGGAGGAGTGGCGATTATAGCTCGCCAGAACCTTAATCCTCGAAGGAGCCCTGCCCCGGAGATTGTTGGGTGTGAGACGCTCCTTCTGAAGTTGGACTTAGGGGTCCAGGTGGGCCTTTTGTTAGCGTACCTGCCTCCTAGCTACGTTACAAAGGCCCTGCCTGTTCTGCTCGAGGCGGTAGCAGGGCTGGCGATTGAGTTCCCCAGGTTGATGGTGCTGGGGGACTTTAATTTGCCATCGCCCGGTGAAACCTCGGAGGCAGTCCAGGAGTTCATGGCTTCCATGACAACCATGAACCTGACCCAAGTAGTTCAGGGTCCGACTCATGAGGGAGGTCACACGCTTGACCTTGTGTTTCTCTCGGGGCAGTGGAGAGATGATCTGAGGCTGAGGGGTTTAGTCACAACACCCTTGTCGTGGTCAGATCATTTCCTTCTGAGGTTGGATTTCATGGCACCACTCCTCCACCGCAAGGAGGCGGGACCGACTAAGTGGTTCCGCCCCAGGCGCCTAATGGAATCTGAAGGATTTCAGAGGGAACTTGGGGAAATACCTGACTCCCTGGTACACGATTCATCTGAGGCTCTAGTTGCTGCTTGGAACCAGGCGGCAATGGGGGCCTTAGACCGGATTGCGCCTTTGCGGCCTCTCCGTGGCAGCGGATCCCGGAGGGCCCCTTGGTTTACTGAGGAGCTCCGGGAGATGAAGCGCCTAAAGAGACGCCTAGAGCGACGATGGAGAGCCAGTAAAGCTGAGTCTGACCGGACACTTTTAAGAACTTACATTAAGTCTTACTTAGTGGCGATAAGGGCGGCAAAATGCGCGTATTTTTCCGCTCTTATTGCGTCCGCCGACTCCCGCCCAGCCGCTCTGTTTAGGGTGACTCGCTCCCTCCTAGCCAAGGAGGGGGCTGAAGATCCCTTGCAGGGCAGAGCTGAGGAATTTTCCCAGTTTCTGGCGGATAAAGTCGTTCAGATTCGGACAGACCTGGACTCCATTTGGACAGGGCAAGCCGAGATGACAGGGGTGAGTCTTAGTCCTGTTATATGGGACGAGTTTGAACCTGTCACTCCTGAGGATGTGGACAAGGCCATAGGAGCGATGAGCGCCTCCACCTGTTTATTGGACCCGTGCCCCTCCTGGCTGGTTTCTGCCAGCAGGGAGGTGACACGCGGCTGGCTCCAGGCGGTTGTGATCGCTTCTTTGAGAGAGGGATCCATCCCACAGCCTTTAAAAGCTGCGGTGGTGAGGCCCCTCCTCAAGAAGCCTTCCCTGGACCCAGCGGATTTAAAGAACTTCCGTCCAGTCTCCAACTTACCCTTCTTGGGTAAGGTTGTTGAGAAGGTGGTGTCGCTCCAACTCCTGCGGCTATTGGAGGATACTGATTATCTGGATCCCTTTCAATCGGGTTTCAGGCGCGGCTACAGTACGGAGACTGCTTTGGTCGCGCTGATGGATGATCTCTGGCGAGCCCGGGATGGGGGTCATTCCTCCATCCTGGTGCTACTTGACCTCTCAGCGGCTTTCGATACCATTGACCATGGTATCCTTCTGCGTCGTCTTGGGGAGATGGGAGTGGGAGGCACTGTTTTACAGTGGTTCTCCTCCTATCTCTCTGACAGGACGCAGTCGGTGTTGACAGGAGGACAGAGGTCGGCCCCTAGGCCCCTGGTTTGCGGGGTGCCACAGGGCTCGGTCCTCTCGCCCATCCTGTTTAACATTTACATGAAACCGCTGGGTGAGATCATCCGACGACATGGGGTGAGGTATCAACAGTATGCTGACGATACCCAGTTATACATCTCCACCCCGTGTCAGTTCAGTGAAGCAGTTGATGTGATGTGCCGCTGCCTGGACGATGTGAGGGTCTGGATGGGAGTGAACAGACTCAGGCTCAACCCAGACAAGACTGAGTGGCTCTGGATATTGCCGCCCAAGGACTATGTCGACTGTCCCTCCTTGGTTCTCGGGGGAGAAAAATTGACTCCCTCAGAACAGGTTCGCAATTTGGGTGTCCTCCTAGATCCACAGCTAAAATTGGAGCAACATCTTTCAGCTGTGGCTAGGGGGACCTTTGCACAAATCCGTCTTGTGCACCAATTGCGACCTTACTTGGAGAGGGAGGCCTTGCTCACAGTCACTCATGCCCTTGTCACCTCACGGCTAGACTACTGTAACGCGCTCTACATGGGGCTACCCTCAAAGAGCATCCGGAGACTCCAGCTGGTACAGAATGCAGCTGCGCGTGCAGTAGTGGGTGTACCGAGATACACCCACGTAACACCTATCCTTCGCCAGCTGCATTGGCTACCAGTCAGCCTCCGGGTGCAATTTAAGGTGTTGGTCGCTACCTTTAAAGCCCTACATGGCTCAGGGCCAGGCTACCTGCGGGACCGCATCCTACCACATACCTCCCTAAGACCGGTTAGGTCCCACAGAGAGGGCCTCCTCCGGGTCCCGTCGGCCAAACAATGTCGGTTGGCGGGACCGCGGGGGAGGGCCTTCTCTGTGGGAGCCCCGTCCCTCTGGAACCAACTGCCACCAGAGATCCGGACCATCCCCACCCTACTGGCCTTCCGTAAAGCCTTAAAAACATGGCTCTTCCGGCAGATGGGGTGAATAGGACAACCAGATTCCCCCTGAATGTTGTGTTTATAATGTCTTCTTTTTAATTATATTTTTAACTTAAATTAATGATGACTGTTTTTAAATGTACGCCTCTTATTCATGTTGTACGCCGCCCTGAGTCCCACGGGATTGGGCGGCCTATAAGAGCGTTTAAATAAATAAATAAATAAATAAACAGCAGTGGCAAACATGGCAGGCCAGTGTCTTGGGTGGAGAGCAGGTCACGCATCTCCCCGAGTGACTGAGGCATGCCCAGCTGCACCAACAAAGGCCAGAAGTAGCATCCCATTTCCTGCTGCAAAAATCTTTTTTAAAAAACCTGACTGTCAGGCAGCGAGACCCAGCAAGCGATGAGGCACTAGAGAATCAGACCCGACCACTTCTCTCCGCCGCACTGCTTCCCAGACATGGTTTACAACTCCAAGCCCGAAGCGGCGGGAGGCCAGGGCTGCCTTGAGCACAAATGTACCACGATGAAGGAGGAATGCTGTTGCTGCACAAAGGCAAGTACAGGGGCACTTTGCTCCCGCATTAAGACTCCTGCCACCGCCACTTCGGCCACCTGCACTGCCCCACCTTGCCACAACAGCACAATTACTTTGCTCTGGCTGGTGAGGGCTGCGTGTCAGGCAGTGATTTTATATTGCCTGTTACATGTATATGCAGGGGATCTGCATCCCTATCAAATATAGTGGTTTATTCCTGAGCACGTGATTAATATGTTCCTAGTACGCATGTGTACATTCCTTTCTTTGTTCCTCCCTTTCTCTTCAGCTTCTGTAAGGAGCAAGACCTGTTTTATAGCCAAGATGTGATTTATTATTTTTGTACCAAAATAAATATTTCTACCTTAGTATTTAAACTGCGGTTTTCTTTCTATAATGTCAGAGTTTCAGGAAAAGATCTATTTCGCCTCTGATGAGAGTAATTCTTATCTAACACTGCACTACTCCTTGCACCACTTCTTGTACCACCCTCTGCAGCAGAGATTTCTAGCCCCACCTTGTGCGAGTCATCCTCCCCCACCATCGCCCTTACCTTCTCAGACCAGGCGAGGAGTGACTGGGAGGGGAGGGGCGGGAGGCCAGCCAGTGGTGAGATCAGCTGGTTCGCCGAACTATGCAAGAAGTTAGTAACCGGTTCAGTTGAACCGATGCGAACCAGCTGAATCACACCACTGCCTACATGGAAACTCCTTACTAGAAAGAACTTCATAGTGACTGAAACAGCTGGAGAAGAGAGAAGAGGAGAAAGTAATTTGAACCACATGCACATCATTTCTATCTAGCAAAGATAGGGGCCAAGGTGTTTCCTATATTTTTCTTTTTTGTAATTGTTACTTTATTCAAGGAAAGTTAAAATACAAAACACCAAAATATAAAAAAAGAAAAAAGAAAAAAACACACAACAAACAAGACATTAAAAAGAAAAAGGGTCTTTAAAAAAAGATTAATACATATACACATAACATCTTTCCTAGTTGAATGCTGACTAATACAATACGACAATATTAATTTCCCACTCCTTACAACAGTGTTTCCCAACCTTGGCAACTTGAAGATGTCTGGACTTCAACTCCCAGAATTCCCCAGCCAGCTTTGCTTTGCTGGCTGGGGAATTCTGGGAGTTGAAGTCCAGACATCTTCAAGTTGCCAAGGTTGGGAAACACTGCCTTACAACATGGGCCAAAACATACTCAACCTAATAAATCTGTTTACAAATTGTTAGCCTGTCATCTATATACTATATTAATAACAAAATCATTAACAAGGTGTTTCCTGCTCAGCTTCTGTTCTTTACCTAATGGAAGCATTATTTAGCTTCCAGTCATACCACTGGTCACATTGTTTTTATTCTCTTCTGTCCTCTATAAAACCACGTGGTATAGATCTTCTCAGTTATCTAGGCTGAATTTTTTTTGGTACTCAGCTATGCAAGAGCAGCAGGCCTTCAGGCTAATTAATAAATCATCAGCACATTTGTGGTGTGAAAAATGAAATATTTATGCTTGCCAGAGTAATATTTCTGTCTTTCAGCACTATGCTCTGTTGATGCCTGATGGAGGATGAAGTAAATACCAGCTGGTGGAGAATGAGCAGAATATAATTACTTTTGCAAAGTTAAGTGAACATTAAGAAAGAAGAGGAAGAGGAAGAAAACCTGGCTAAAAAAAAATGAAATATCATTTATTTGTTTGTTTACATTTGTATGCCGCCCAACTCTCGAAGGACTCTGGGCGGCATGAAATGACAAGTCAAAATCTATCCAGTGATTGGTGGAAAAACTTTTTTAACAGATTAACAGAGTTGGAAGGGACCTTGCAGGTCATCTAGTCCAACCCCCTGCCCAAGCAGAAGACGCTACATCTGCCTCTACCTAGGATTGAACTCACAACCTCCTGATTGTGAGGCAAGAGCTCCACCTCTAGGCCCCAGCAGCTTCACCTGTTATGGAATAAGAGCTGCTACCTGCAAGGAGCTTCCAGGAACTGCAGGAGCCATATAATAAACATTACTCCACCTACTACAGAAGGGTTGGGCAATTAATTTTCCCAAGAGGCCACATGAGAAACTGGACTGTTGTGGAGGCTTAAGAACCAATAGGCTGAACTGAATTCTGCGCTATATCAATTTTGACGTTTTACAAAAAGCAGTAAATTATATGGTTTTGATAAGCTGTTACTGGTAATAATACATTTTACACCTTATTTACATTTGATTTCTAATTTCCAATTAAACTCATGCAGGCCAGACAGGAGCAGCCAAAGGGCCAAGGGACCATAAAATGCCCAGGTTTGTACTACAATGATTGTATCAGCAGAAATAGTCATAAAAACTAAACGGAAAACCAAGGTCAATTAAATGTAATAAAACCTCCATTCTCTAACTTCCATTTAGCAGACTTTGGATCCAAAACTTTACTAATGACTTCACTTCCAAATGAGGCATAAAGTCTATTATTTCCAAAGCAATCTTACCAATAGATACAATTTATGTTAGGTGTGTTTTTATTAAAAGTTTTTATGTTACTGGCATTAAATTACATCATCAGTTCTTATCATTATACAGTGATGCCAAGGATCTAAAGGGATGCAAATGATAGAAAACATCAGTTATGTAATTTATTTATTTATTTATTTATTTATTTGGTATTCTTATATGCCGCCCAACTCCCGGAGGACTCAGGGCGGCGTACAACAGAGAAAAATACAGAATAACCAATTCATAAATAATATTTAAAAGCAATATAAAAGTTAAAAGACTCAATATTTAAAATCACCCAACAGGCATTCAACAACCATACATACTTGGGGGTGAGCTCGAGTGGATTAGGCTCTACCCCCAGCCTGCAAGAAGAGCCATGTCTTAACGGCTTTCCGGAAGGCCAGCAGAGAGGGGATAGTTCGGGTCTCTGGGAGAAGTTGGTTCCAGAGCACGGGGCCGGCCACAGAGAAGGCTCTCCCCCTAGGGCCCGCCAGCCGGCAGTGTTTGGCCGATGGGACCTGGAGGAGGCCGACTCTGTGGGCCCTAACCGGTCGAAGGGAAGTGTGAGGCAGAATGCGGTGCCAAGAAAATAAATGAGGTTGATTCAGATGTAATGGACACTCCCCCTCCACACCCCCAAAATGGTTTCTACAACTGAGGTTTTACAGCAGGGTTGACTAATCTTGGCAGCTTTAAGACTTGTGAATTTTCAACTTCCAGAATTCCTCAGCTGGTCATGCTGGATCTCAAGTCCACAAGTCTTAAAATTGCCAAGGTTGGACACACACACCCTTTTTTTTTACAGTATTGCCATCAATCATCTCATCAGTAGGAGATCAAATGTCACTGGCTTTTGGAAGCACCAGCAGTGCTTCCATTTCCCATTCTTCGAAATCCAGCTGCAAAGTTGCTTGATAAAATTAACCGATCAACCCAATCCATTGCATTTTTGCAATTGGTTTTTCTATTCGCCTGCTCCCTTCTACTGATGCCAAGGAAAGAAATTGGACTATTGTAGAGGCTATCATGTCAACACGAGGTATACTATCCTGGGCTTCTTAGGAAAGATGGAAGGAGGAGAAAAATAAAGACGATAGCATGTCAGATAGATTTTCCATTGAGGACTCTAGGAGGGTCAGGAAAATTCCAACCTAAACTGTATAAAGAAGAAAGCAGCACTGGAGAAAATGTAAACCAGCAATCTTACCTAATGGTTGGGATTCATTAACTAATGTGGGTGATTTTTATTAACTAATATGGACGAGTTGGGAAGGGCCTATTGTAAAAAAAATCAGCATTGTTGAACATATTATCTATAGAAAGCTGGAAGGGGCGTGCATAAGCGCACAATTGTGCCTACCGTTCCTGTCCTAATGTACCCCTATATTCATACCTCTTTTACTCTTATTCATGCTTGTAATAATACATATATATTCAATCATGTTTTACTGTTTAAACTTTGCTTATAATCATATATGCTTGACAAATAAAACAAATACAAATACAAAAAAAATTACTAAGTAAAGTTGTTCTCCATAATACCAAGGATGGTAAAATTCTTGATCTTCAGGGCATCTCTGAACATCTTCCAACAATTTAATAATGTGCCAGCCAGGGGCGGGTTCCTAATTTTTTTACTACCACTCTGTGGGCGTGGCTTATTTTGTGGGTGTGGCTTGCCAGCCATGTGACCGGGCAGGCGTGGGCCTTGGGAGCTTGGCAGCAGCCGGAGAAGCGGGGGGGCATTGCCCACCCGCAACGCAGCCCCCCGCAGAGGGAGCAGCAAGACCGCGGCAGCAGTTCTTCTAGGAGGTTCAGTCCGGCCTGAATGCTTCTTCCCATTCGATGATCCTAGGCTCCTGCCACCCATTCCCCCTCCCCTCAGCAGCTCGAGAAGCCTTGAATGTGCAAAAATGCCTAGGATCATCACCGCACATTCGTGGCTTCTCGGACTTCTGAAGGGAGGGGAACTCAGATAGGTCCTGCTGCCCATTCCCCCTCCCCTCAGCAGCTCGAGAAGCTCAAACGTGCAAAAATGCCTAGGATCATCACCGCGTGTTCGTGGCTTCTCGGACTGCTGAAGGGAGGGGAATGGAGATAGCTCCTGCCGCCCGTTCTTTCAGCGTCTCACACGCTCCCTCAGCCATCCTCTCCTGCTTGGACTCACTGTGGGGTAGGAAGGCAACGCATGCACAGTGCCAGAATGGCTGGGCATGCGCAGAAGAATTTTTTTTAAAAAAAATGTAAACAAAAAAAATTTTTTTTTAATTCATTAAATACAATTAAATTATTTCTGTATTTATTGATTAAAATTGAATGCTGGAAATGAAGCCTGTCTTTAGAGGTGCCACAGTAAAAGAGCAAGAGATTTTTAAATATGCATTCTGTATATGTATTCTATATAAGCTGTCCCATCCATTTAAAACATCTCAGCTGTCTGCTATGGATTCTGAATTCTGTGTAAGGAAAAAAACCACTCTTATCTGAAGGGAGCTGATGGAGCCAGTGTTTCATTCTTTCATGATCTGAATGACAGATGTCTCGTTCCCTAAGTCTCCATCCCATTTCCCTTCAAAAGACCAGTCAGTCTGGAGATGTTGTTCTTCTCTCACGGTGCCTAGATCAGAAATGAGACATGTAATGACACACACACCTCCTGCCTCTACAATTTTGTTTTCATATCATTCTTCGCTCTCCTCTTGGGCTTGTGGACTGTCAGCATGAAATATCCGTATCCGTGCCTACCTCCACTTGAGCGATGGGGCCTGCTGTGATAGTTTACCTTAACGAGTGACTTGACTTTGAAGCACAAATTAGAAACAATTGACACCCAAAAAGGAACCTCACACTGTGAGGAATCAAGGCCTGTTCAGCTTCATTTAGGTCTCCAAAGGGGAGAGGGAGGGAGGGAGGGAGGGAGGGAGAGAGAGAGAGGGGGGGGGAGGGAGGGAGGGAGAGAGAGAGAGAGAGAGAGAGAGGGAGGGAGGGAGGGAGGGAGGGAGGGAGGGAGGGAGAGAGAGAGAGAGAGAGAGAGAGACAGAGAGAGAGACAGAGAGAGAGAGAGAGAGAGAGAGAGAGAGAGAGAGAGAGAGAGAGAGAGAGAGAGAGAGAGAGAGAGAGAGAGAGAGAGATATTTCATTCATGTTTCCTTACCGTATATACAGTATTTTTCAGTTATTGGGCTATTTTTCTCTGCCTTCTACAGTGACATTGTCCTGTCCACCATATCTTGGGAAGCTACAGCTATGCAGAGTGCAGCAGCCTGGCAGATTTGGGGATCCCTATGGTGGCCCATTTAACACCATTGCTCTGTGAGGTGCTCTGGCTGCCAAATTTGGGCACAATTCAAAGTGGTGGTAGTCACCTCACCCTTAAAGCCCTTCATGGCATGGGTCCAGGCTACTTGAAGGACTGTCTCATCTCAATGGGATTGGCCCACTCCACTCATGCTGGCAGAGGCCAGGGTATTCTGGCTGGCGGGATCAGAAGAATACCTTCTTCTGGGTGTTCTCTGTGCCTTCCTTTTGGAACATCTTGCCCCCACCCCAACCAGCTTGACTTTTTGTAAGAGCTTAAAGACATGGCTCTGCAGCTGGCTTGGGCTTCCAACAGAGGAGTATCACATTTGGGGTGGTTGATAGATTAACAACAGACCCCACCCTCTCCCCCTCTCATCCTATTACCTTCCCCTCATCTTTTATTATTTTTATAGTACTGTATTTATATTATTAGGTTTTATACAGTTTTATCTTTTAATATTGTAAGCTGCCCAGAGTTACCAAGTGGTAAGATGGGCAGCTAGTAAATTTTACAAATAAATAAATACATGCATGGATACCAGAGGTGGGTTCCTCCCGGTTCGGACCGGTTTGCCCAAACCAGTATCAACCCGCTGGTGACATCACAATGATGTTACGGAACCGGTTCTGTCGGTGCTAGTCCGTGGATGCCGCCATCTCTTTTTTTAAAAAATTTTTTTGGGAAATTATTTTTTTGGAAATTTTTTTCCTTTTTTTTAATTCTTCTGTGTATGTGCAGAAGCCAGGTTTCTGGCACTGCGCATGCATCACCATCTTGTTTTTGGCTTTTTAAAAAAAATTAGAAAAATTGGCACTGCGCATGTGCGCGCCCATGAGGTGCAGCCCAGCAGCCTGGGAGGAAGCGAACCGGCAGTGAGGTAAGTTAGAACCCACCCTTGATGCATACATACATACATAAAATATCTTTATTTCCAGGATGTTTGCATCTTCAACCCGAGCAATAAATGAGGGATCTCGTGATAAGCCAGGGTTCCAAAACTTCCCGCTGTTTCTTCATCTCTTTTTAAAACATACACGCACACCAAACCTTTCTCTATAGCTTTTTGTCAAAACAAAAAACTAGTAGTTTGCTTGGGACTGACTATTGATTCCCTTTTCCTTTTATCACTTCCCCCTTCCTCTTAATGACAACCATAATTGAAACACTTGTTCTAAAACTGGGCCATGAAATTTACAGCTATTTCAGGTGGAAGCTGCTCACCGTAAATCAGGATGGGTTTCTTATCAACCTCCTTAAAAGTAAGGGAAGCTTTCCTATCTGGTGGGAGGATGAAGTGCATCATATAATTAATCCAGTGGTGAAATCTACTTACCTTCCCTACCGGTTCGGAAATGCACGCATCGCGCATGTGTGCTTGCTCCGCTCGTGCGTGCACACACTTTTCCCCCTGCACTCTGCTTGTGCGCATGCTTTTTCACCCTCTGCACATATGCAGAACACTTTGCATATGTACAGAGGGTTAAAAACAACAAAATGGCAACATCCGGGCGGGTGGGTGAGCCTCGCGCTGCTGTCGCTACCCATACGCCCGAACCAGGCCTAACCGGTAGCATTTCACTGCTGAATTAATCTTTCTTTTAACTTTCCTTTTAAAAAAAACCTTCATTGGATAAAGCAAAAGGCACAATTCACATTTATTTCCAGATCATCCCCCATTTCAATTGTGTCTACCTTCACAGAGGTTTTGGAGAGATGAAGTTAGATGGCTCCTGGCTCAAGGAGAGGTTGGGTTTTCTAATCCCAGGGCTGAGGGGTCCTTGGTGCTCTCTGAGCTTGGTTGTTTTCTTGCAGACATTTCATTAGGTAAATTAGGTAACATCATTAGTGCTGCTCTGCCTTGAATGAAGCTGCATCTGGCATTTGGAAGTCCACGGAAGCCTCCTTAGGATTCTCTTGGATGGTTCTTCTGAAGTCTCACCTGCCTTAGAAATCGAGGAACTCCTACTTCACCAGCTTCAATGGTGCAACAAGTCCATCAGATGGGAAGACAGATCATGGCAAAAGATGTTAATCGCCAACCAAAAGAGTGATATTTGGAGAATCATGCTCTTTGACAAGGGGTGGAGCTTGACTGGTAACTGCAGTTTGGAGCTTTGGAGATGCCAATAGAGAAGAATATTTGTAGCTCAAGGTTGAACTGTAGGGTCCTGGGTGCTCTCTGAGCTTGGCTGTTTTCTTGCAGATGTTTCATTACCCAACTAGGGAACATCTGCAGTGCTTTTGAGATGGTCTTAGCTTCACACAGGCCATGACTGCAGCAGACCACTCCTGTAGCCTTCCATGACATCAACTTCTTGCCTTAGAACAGTGATGGTGAACCTATGGCATATGTGCCGGAAGTGGCACGCAGAGCCATCTCTCCAGGCACGCCAGCCCGTTCTTCTTCTGGGTTCCGGCTGGTCTTCACACAAGTGAGAGTGCTGGAAACTAGAAGAGCAGCTTCCGGTTTCTGGCATGCACATGTGCACCGGCCAGCTTGTCTTCGCATGTGCATGTGCACCAGAAACCAGAAGCTCAGCTTCCCGGTGTGCACATGCATGCCAGGGAACTGCTCTTCTGGTTTCTGGCACTCCCCCCACCCCCGTGCACACGCACTCCCATTTTGGCACTCGGTGCCAAAAAGGTTAGCCAACACTGCCTTAGAAAATCCTGTTGACAAGCAGATCAAAACTCTGACATCCATATTGCTACAGGAGACAAAATGTTCACATTGAATGTGAACTTACCTCTTAGAGCTGAGTGTTAAAATCAGCAGTGAAATCTACTTACCTTCCCTACTGGTTCGGAAGCTACCATGGCAGCTTGGAATAACAGGGAGTATATCGAGGAGGTTTGTCGAGCAGCCACCTGGCCACTACAAATTGGACACTCTCGCCTCAGAGGAGGCGGCATTCGGGCAAAGAATATTGCAACAGGTGGTGCAGGACAATGGGAGCGCCAGCCAGCATTAGGTAGCCCACCCAAGGGACTGATTACTTTGGTATGTTCCATCCTTGGAGGCTAGCTCCACCTACTATGGAGAAGGGGCGTTGTACTTACCTGATACGCCCTTTCTCATACGCTTTGCATGCACCACCATCGTGTGTCCTTTTTCACCCTCTGCGCATGCGCAGAAGGCTTTGCGCATGCGCAGAGGGTTAAAAACAAGAAAATGGTGATGTCTGGGCAGGTGGGCAGAGCCTCGCTCTGCTGCCGCTACTGGTTATCCGAACCACCAGCGGCCACCACTACCGGTACTCCCGAACCAGGCCAAATTGGTAGCATTTCACCCCTGGTTAAAATCCAAACTCAGAGCAGGGAAAAGTTGTTCAGTTGCTCCTCATGTGTCATGTGCTGGCCCTGCCCCCACCCAGTATAGTGAAAGGGGGGAAAGTCCCGATACGTTATGTGACACCGCCGTGATGCCACGAGTTTGACACCTTTGGTGTAGAGGTATGTATTTCCACCACAAAGGAAGTTGTAGTATCTTTGGTGATGAAATCTGTGACAGAGAAGTTTGATTATTCTGACTTCATACATCATACTTCTCTGTTCTTAATTTTCACATATTATATAAATGTTTACCTTGTTGAGCATTCTTAATAGTGACCTGGGCTGGAAGTTGCAAATCCTACAAATACGTTTCTCAGAGCTCAGATTAGTAAAATGCATTCAGAAGACAGTTGAAATAACAATATCGGAATTCCATCCAATACTCCAAATGAGAATCCCATATAGTGGCAAACTGGAGCTGTGTCATTCTGGTTCTTTTTCTCATCCTTTTGATGTAAAAAGAAAGAAGCTTGTCTCCTTTGTGAAGGATGAAAGCCAGGGGTGGGCAGAGGTGGTATTTGCTGGTTCTCCGAACTAGTTAAGATTTCTGCTACCAGTACGCCCGAACTGGTCCAAACTGGCTGAATACTACCACTGAGAAAGCCTACACCTGAGGGAACTTCTCCCCACATATGGGAACCATCTGATACCCAGATTACAATTCCTAGGCTGCTTTTGCAGTGGAAAATATTGCATAACCTTACAGTCCTTCATGCCGAACAGACTCTTGGGCAGGGAAACCAGTCTTGAAGTCACAGTCTTTTGAGAGAAGGAGCGTTGGTCTTACCTGATAGGCCTCTTCTCGTAGGATGGAGCTAACCTCCAAGAATGGGAAGACACTGTCCCTTCAGCCAATCAGGACCGAGTCTGACAGCTATATAAATTTGTCCTCCTGTCAGATTCCCCTCTTTTGACTCAGTCCTTGGTCAAAAAAGGACGCGTGTTTTCCCATCCTTGGAGGATTTCCACCTCAAACCTCAAACCTTTCAACTAGCTGTTCTTAAATTTGTCGAAGATTTACCACCATATCTTCAAACTGTGAGCGACATACCCCAGCTGAACAACTGTCATCAGTTTGCTGAGGGGACAGCGGCAACGGGCTTCGGCTCGGCCACTTGCCAAAAAAGGCCGACAGTCTTGGGGCCGGCTGTCAAGCCCGAAATACACGGTCTGGCTATTAATAGCACTAGCAATAGCACTTAGACTTATATACCGCTTCATAGTGCTTTACAGCCCTCTCTAAGCGGTTTACAGAGTTCAGCATATTGCCCCCAACAATCTGGGTCCTCATTTTACCCACCTCGGAAGGATGGAAGGCTGAGTCAACCTTGAGCCGGTGAGATTTGAACAGCTGAACTGCTGAACTAGCAGTAGTCTGCAGTGCTGCATTTAACCACTGCACCAACTCGGCTTAAATCACTAAGGAGCAGAGGAGAAGTCACAGAAGCTTCACGCTTTAGTGACCTACAGCCAGTGTGGCTGGTGCCACCTACCGCAACCGGGGGAAGTCACAGTCTTTTGAGAGAAAGGAACATGAATGACATGACCTGGACATGTATAAAGCAAACAATTTGGGTTTCAAAACATTTGGTCCTTAAGAAGCTCCAGATATATGATCAAGTAAAGGGAAGCAAATAACAGGTTAGGATACATGTGTTTATAGTTAAAGAAATATTCCGAGAATAATTTGCTGTCTAACCTGTTTTTAACACTTTTCAAAATATGATAATAGTTATATGAAAGTGCCATCTTTAATGCCAAAAGAAGTGTTTTTATAAGTCAGCCAATATTCTTCTCCCCAATCATTCCAACAAAGATTAGAAGTAAATGTCATATTTTAGCTTTGGCTGTTTGTGTCTGAGACAGCATGCAATTTAAATGTCAATTATTTCAGCTTGTCAATAATTTTCTCCATCTAAGCACATCTGGTCTCTCTGATTGACACGTGCAAATGAATAGAGTTTGGTTAGATGCTCAGCCAACCTGCCACGGCCGCCAGCATGCAATGCAATGCGGTCATCAAAGGAATTGGCATGAATGTATAAAACCAATCACATTTATGAAAGGACGAACAGGAACTGACCTCTTGAAAAAGGTATTTTAGTGCAGGGGTCTCCAACCTTGGCAACTTTATGACTTGTGGACTTCAACTCCCAGAGTTCCTCATTCTGGGAGTTGAAGTCCACAAGTCTTAAAGTTGCCAAGGTTGGAGACCCTTGCTTTAGTGAACTCACAAATCAACAAACTTTTGTAGGCCTCATTTTCACATTCAACTGCAACTTTGGTTGCCCCATGAATACTTTTAAATGGCATGTCTTCGTGAGGTGGCCTTCACCTCTCAGCCTAAAAACGGATTGACTGACTGACTTTAGAATAGAATAGAATAGAATAACAGAGTTGGAAGGGGCCTTGGAGGTCTTCTAGTCCAACCCCCTGCTTAGGCAGGAAACCCTATACCATTTCAGACAAATGGTTATCCAATCTCTTCTTAAAAACTTCCAGTGTTTGGAGCATTCACATTGACAGCAACTTGCCTCCACTGATTAATTGTTCTAACTGTCAGAAAATTTCTCCTTGGTTCTAGGTCACTTTTCCTTGATTAGTTTGCTTTTTGTCCTGCCTTCAGGTGCTTTGGAGAATAGTTTGACTCCCTTCTCTCTGTGGCAACCCCTGAGATATTGGAACACTGCTATCATGTCACCCCTATTCCTTCTTTTCATCAAACTAGCCATGCCCAGTTCCTGTAACCATTCTTCATATGTTTTATCCTCCAGCCCCTAATCATCTTTGTTGCTCTTCTCTGCACTCTTTCTAGAGTCTCAACATCTTTTTTACATTGTGGTGACCAAAACTAGATGCAGGATTCCAAGTGTACTTACTTACTTACTTACTTACTTACTTACTTACTTACTTACTTACTTACTTACTTACTTACTTACTTAATTTTACTTACTGAATTTATTTGCCACCCATCTTGTAGCTGGGTTTAATACTAGTGGCTTCCAGTATTAAAATATTAACAAATAAATATCTTCCCATTCCCAAGCATAACATTTGAAATCCAATCAAGATAAGAGAGTCGAGATGGCACAGTGGTTAGAATGCAGTACTTCAGGATACTTCTGCTGCCTGCCGGCTGCCTGCAATTTGACAGTTCGAATCTCACCAGGCTCAAGGTTGACTCAGCCTTCCATCCTTCCGAGGTGGGTAAAATGAGAACCCAGATTATAGGGGGCAATAGGCTGACTCTGTAAACCGCTTAGAGAGGGCTGTAAAAAGCACTGTGAATCGGTATTTAAAGCTGAGTGCCATTGCTATAACATGTAGTTAAAAGATGGGGAGGGAGGGAACAGGATGCACGAGGGTGGGCAGGTAAGAATGCCTTTTAATTCAACAAACACCTCAAAGGTGATGTTCCTCCATTAGGTCCCCAAGCCACCTGGCAGAGAGAGGTCTTCAGGTTCCTGCAGAAGGTCAGGAGATTGGGAGCCAATTTCACATCAGAGAGTGGGATGTTCCAGAGGGCTGGAGCCATGACAGAGAAAGACCTCCTCCTGGACCCCACCAGCCAGACATCCTTGACCGAAGGGCCCACAGCATGCCTCCTCTGCTTGGCATGGGTGGAGCAGGCCAGTCCCAATAGGACAAGATGGTTCCTCAAGTACCCTGGGCTCATGCCATGCATATAATATGTAGTTGTTTGAGCTTTAAACTACTGCTTTCTCTCTTTTGAGACAATGATGAAAGCTGCTTTCCCAACTACATAGTTGTTAAAGTTAGGGCATTGGTCCAGCTCCTAGTGGTCACCTTCAGCTGCTGCAGGCATTGTCCTCACTCTTCTGTTGCTAGGCCCAACTGTCCGCCACCATTTAGGCTTGGACTGTAGGAAAAAACAGACACTTCTCAGGGGCATTTGCCATTCCAAAAACTAGACATTCTGTGGGCTCCTTATATAGCACTTAGACTTATATACCGCTTCATAGTGCTTTACAGCCCTCTCTAAGCGGTTTACAGAGTTCAGCATATTGCCCCCAACAATCTGGGTCCTCATTTAACCCACCTCGGAAGCGTGGAAGGCTGAGTCAACCTTGAGCCAGTGAGATTTGAACAGCTGAACTGCTGAACTAGCAGTAGCCTGCAGTGCTGCATTTAACCACCGCGCCACCTCGGCTCTTAGGTGCTTAGGTTTAACTCTCTTTTGAAAGAGCGTTGGAATTGTGTTGAGGTCTTCTCAACAGGTCTCTCGGGAGACCTAACCTTGTGCTACACAGAAGGTGGAAAGCTTCCACTCCTCTAACTTTTCACTTAGGCTACTTGAAAGGAATGAAACACTCATCTACAGTTCTCCAATCCCTCCCATTTTTCTTATGGAAAAAAGACCATGCTCGGTAGAGGGGAAATGAAGCCATGAGAATCCACCAATTGAGTTCCTGAAGTTGCCGTGCTCTACAGGTGAAAGGACAGCTGCCAACCTCATTAGTGAAGCAGAATAGGGTTTAGCTGTCAAGGCAGGACAATTTATGCTGACCTAACTTTTCTGCTGACTCAAGGACTGGAAGCGAGCACATTAATGAAGAGCCTCTGGATGCATGCAGTATATCATCACAGCATCAACAGAAAAATTATGGAGACATTGAGATTCCTGAAGACAAATTATCTCCTGTTAAGTGGTGCAATGGAAGGCACTGTAAAAACTTAATGCAGATTGAGAATCTATGTGTCATGGGCTCAGGCAGGAAGCCAAAAAGGAGAAAACCAAGGAGAAAAGGAGTTGAAAGTAGAGAGGGCAGGGAAGCAGAAGACCTTATGGATGTTCTTGGGTTTTTAAGAAGAGATTGGACAGCCATTTGTCTGAAATGGTACAAGGTCTCCTGCTTGGGCAGGGGCTTGGACTCCTACCGGTTCAGACCGGTTCTATAGAACCGTTAGTAACTTGGTGGCCTGGGTCACTGGAACTGGCAACGACCCAGGCCTGCCACACCCCCGAGCCGGTTCTCTCTAAATAGTAAGCTTACCCATCCCAATGATTTTTTTTTAATGTTCTTCAGTAAATTGAATAATCACTTCATCCTTTGTGGATAGCAACTCAGCAAAAATCCAAGGAGTAGCAGTAGAATAATAAGACTCTTGCTTGAAGACAGCACCACAGCAACTATAAAGCTAGAAGCAGTGTTTCCCAACCTTGGCAACTTGAAGATATCTGGACTTCAACTCCCAGAATTCCCCAGCCAGCGAATGCTGGCTGCGGAATTCTGGGAGTTGAAGTCCAGACATCTTCAAGTTGCCAAGGTTGGGAAACACTGAGCTAGAGCATGTGGTTATTAGTAGCACCCTCCTCCTAAGATTTATGACCAACAGCTACTATTAGTAGTTGGACATGTACTTCCTGCTAAATTAGTTCGAACTTCCTCAATAAATCACATTGCTAAATGCCACTAATCTTTAATTCTATGAAAGTCCTGGAGATCACTTCTTTGGTCAGGAAATGGAGCAATTGATTCCAAGCCGGCTGGTCCCCTGACCTTGTTAGAGCTGTTAATGAGAAGCCAAAGACACGGAGAGCTTTGATTCATTGCAAAGCCATGATTGAGTTGCAAAGGGCTAATTGGTTTTCTTCAGGGCAGATCTATAATTAATATCGGGCTAAAATCAGACTTTGGATGGCTTTTGTTTTTCTCCCTGTACTTTCTTTGGATTAAAGGTGTGGTTGTAGTAAAGGAGTAAACCCTGCTCCCACTTCTCACAGTTCTTTATTTATTTATTTATTTGTGAGATTTATATGCCGCCTCACAATGCAAGCACTCTCTAAGCGGTTTACACCAGTAAGCAATGCATATTTATATTGCCCCCAACAATCTGGGTCCTCATTTTACCTACCTCGGAAGGATGCAAGGCTGAGTCAACCTTGAGCCAGTGAGATTTGAACCGCTGACCTGCAGATCACAGTCAGCTAAAGTGGCCTGCAGTACCTGCCTCTAATCGCTGCACCACCTCGGCTCTTTTTATGCCTTCTCTTTATGCCTTCTGCAGGCTTTAGTACATGCAGAAGGCATCAAATCAAATCTGATAAAGAGCAGCCCATAAAAATGCCATCTTTCTGGAATTCCAATTGAAGCCATGTGCAATAATTGGAACCTGAAGTCCACTGAAGAGGATACTGAAGACAAGGAAGAGATAAAAGGCAATTCAGAAAGTCCACTAGGGGAGAGGTTTTGTTTCTCCTGATCAAATTAAGATAGAATTAAAATGGTCAAGAGCCGACTATATAGCAATAGCAACAGCACTTAGACTTACATACCGCTTCACAGTGCTTTCCAGCCCTCTCTAAGCGGTTTACAGAGTCAGTATATTTCCCCCAACAATCTGGGTCCTCCTTTTACCAACCTCAGAAGGATGGAAGGCTGAGTCAACCTTGAGCCTGGTGAAATTCAAACTACTAAACTGCTGGCAGCCGGTGATCAGCAGAAGTAGCCTGCAGTACTGTACTCTAACCATTGCGCCACCGCGGCTCAATATTTTTTTCATTGATACTATTTATTACATAATTACTTACCCAAATCCAAGAAACTTCCTTCCTTCCTTCCTTCCTTGCTTCCTTGCTTGCTTCCTTCCTTCCTTGCTTCCTTGCTTCCTTGCTTCCTTCCTTCCTCCCTTCCTCCCTTCCTTCCTCCCTCCCTCCCTTCCTTGTCAGCTTTATACAACTGTAGTTTATAGCAGGCAGATTTAAGCAGCAAAAAGATGTAAGGTTTGGGTTTTCTGCATTTTACACTTCAATTGGAGTCATTTGTCTTTGTAGCAGGTTTTTTTTTCTCTCCAAAATTCATTCAACTGCTGGATATACAAGAGAAGAATTATGCCAACAATAGATTAAAAAAATACTGGAAGTAAGAGAATAAAATGTTCACCTCCAAGTATCCTTGCCAACTAATAGATATGTTA